>JAIFHC010000248.1:0-50000 GCA_021229015.1 Solen grandis | reverse complement strand
TTACCTGTTTTGAGCGAGGGAAAAAAAACATTTTTTTTCCTTTCCGGCACTTTCTCCCAACAGTGTAAAGATCTGTTTCACGCGTTTTTTCTGTAATTATTAAGTAAATTTTGTAAACCTTCTTGAAAGCAAAACTTGTTTTTTATTAAAATTAAGTCATGCCATATTTACGGGTCTGTGGCATGGGAAAATTTTCTTATAAAAAATTCTTTTAAAAAGGAAAATTTGATTACATAACAATCCTTTAACCCAGTATTTGTTTTTTTGCACATCTCAAATTTGCCTAATTTTCTTTCGGATAAAAAGTCTTATCGAAAACACTTTTCCCCACTCCCCAAACACTCAAAATTTGATCCCTACACTAACAAAAAAACCCCCTTGAAAAAGGTGCTGTGTCCAGTGGTTTAAAAAAAAGGGGCTCGCCCGGGTTTTTTGGAAAAGGACCCAACCAAAAAAATCCGAAGGGTTTTGGGGTTTGAACCCCCTTGGGGGGGGGGGGGGGGGATTTTTCCTGAATTTCCCGGGCCCAAGCACTGGTTCAACACAGGAACCGTCAAACAGGATTTGTTTAAGTTTTTGGGGAACTTGTTTGAAACGACGTAAAATAAATAAAATTTAAACACCAAGAAAATGATCTCTTTACGGGGATGGTTTTAAAAATTCAGTTCGTTTTTAAAATATAAACTTTTTTTTCCCCCTATTTTTACTAGAGCATTAGCATTTGGGTTTTAAAAACTCCCGTTTTTAAAAAATGTCCTAACTTTGGTTTTGCAAATTGTTGAGCCACCTTGAGGAACCCTTGTGCCCCAGTTTAGGGAAACACTAAACCCTTTTTCCTTTTTTTCCTAAGTACCAGATTGGGAACCATATAACATTTTTTTTAAAACTGAAAAAAAATGTTTCAGAGCAAAAAAAAAAACATATTTTTAGTGAAAAAAACCTGGGAAAGGGGGCCCAACCCCCCCCCTCCATCACGGCCACCAACTAAAAAATGAAAAAAGAAAAATATTTAAAAAAATTTAAAAATAAATTTAAAAGTGTAGCAGTGTTTAAATTTTTGTAAACCCTTCTTTATTTTGTCCCCACGTTGAAAGATTAAAAAAAAATAACCCCTAACCTAATAACAAAAAGTACTTGAAAAAAATTATAAATTTTGTTTTAAAATAAAATTTTTTTTTATCGGGCCCTTTCCTCTTTTTGACTATAAAAATAGGGTTTCCCGGGCAACAAAAATCAAGAGGGCCCCACCTATCCCACCGACTAGCACAGTGCATGATTGGGCTGACCAAAAACCCGAAATTTGGGTTTTTCCGCAACTGTAGTCACAAAAATTAATTTTAATTTCATGTCGCATGAATAGGACAAAATCAAATACCAAATAAGGAAGAAAAACCGGAATTTTTTAAAAGAAAAGGGTTCACCAGTAAAATGTAGGGGTCCCATTATAAAAAACAGTCCCCCGAGAAATCTTGTAAAAAAAAAAATGAAAAGGGGTTTTAGTGGGGGCCGCCCTATTGAAAGAGCCAGCCATAATTTTTACTTAAGAAAACCTTTTTTTTTCACAATTACCCCTTCCGCTCCCCTTTTATAAAGCCAGTCACCAGGAGGAAAAACAACCCGGGCCCAAAAATTAAATTAAAACCCGTGGCAGCTCCCCCTACCCATAAAAATCAGAACCGCCTCTGCCCGGGGGTCGAACATTCGAAACCCCCCGGGTCCCGAACGGATGCCTTAATGACTAGGGCCCTGGGGCCGTGCATTTTTAAAATAGGGGAAAAAAAATAAAGAATGAATTTGACGAAATTTTTTTCCCCTTCCCTGTTTTCCACTCTATTGTACCTTATCTTTGGGATTTTTTAAGCGATGGCGGGTTGCAAACACAGCAAAAGGGGTTTTATCAAACCGGGAAACCAGGGAATCGAATTTTGAGTAAATTCCCAGAATTTTTGGGATTTCTATTATTAGGAAATAAAAAGAAACCCTATTCAGAGCAACAATACTGATTATTGCTTTCCAAATTTTTTTTTTTTTAAACTTTTTTCTTTTACAAATTTTATTTTTTTTTTATTTTTTATTCATTTTTGTTTTGTTTTCAACACCAGTCTAAGACCCTTTCTGGTAAAGGCTACTGACTTTCCAGGGAAAATTTATCAATTTAAAAAAAATGGTTGCATATTAAGTTTTAAAAACCACACAGTGTTTTACTGAAAAAAAAAGAGGAAAAAAACACGGGGAAAATTAAACCCCCATAAAGGGGGGCTTTTTACCGTTCCCGAAACCCCGAAAAAAATCACAGAACTGGTTTCTCGGAAACCCCTTAGAAAGGTGGTATCCATCAATAAAGACCCTTGAAAGGGCGCTTTTTATGGGCTTTTAATGAGGTATTTATTGATTGAAACCCAAATTTTAAAATTTTCCCATTAGTAATATTGTTGGCAAATCAAAACCCGTGACTAAGGCCAAACAGGGACATGCCAGGGCCATTGACCATTTTTACCACAGGAACGCATGGGGTTTTTTCCTTTTTAGAAGCTTATAGCCACTATAACACAAGACCCTTTTTCTGTCCCAACTTAGATAGCCCGTTGTATAGTTTTTTTTCATCTGATTTGATGTAATAACCCTTTTAAAAAAAGGGTAGGATACTCGCAAAAAAACGTCCCCAAAAAAGGGGTTTTTTCCTGTCCAGTGACCATCCTAAACCCCAGAAAAGAGTGGGAAATTTCCCCAAAATAATCTAAATCCCTCTTTACACGAAACTTTTTTTCATTTCCCCAAAAATAGGTAGTCTGTATATTGTTTTTCTTATCCAATGTCACTTAAAAAAACCATTATTAATTGGTTCAAGGGTATTCCCCAAAGAACAATTCACAAGCGGGGGTAATTCCGGGCCCGTTACCCTTCCCATCACATAAAAATTTAGCTAAATTCCGATTTATTTTTAAAAACCCTTTGCATTAAGGAAGTAATTTTAAATCCCCAAAATTAGAATTGCCCGCTGTAAGTTTTTTTTTACCTGACTTTAAAATAAAATCCATTCTTTAATTGGTTCAGGATACTCACAAAAAAGACTTTCCAAAGGGTGTCTTTTCCTGTCCAATGTCCTTTTTATCTCACCCCGAAAAGTGAGGGCATTCCTTGCAGATAGTTTAAATCCCGGACCACGGATGCAAAATTTTTTGTACCGAACTTAGAATAACTAGGGCCCAAAGTTTTTTTCATTTGATGTAATATAATTTAACCCTTCTGAATTGCTTCAGGAAACTCACAAAGAAAAAATCACAAAAGGGTTTTTTCTCGTCCCCTGCCATCCTCGTCACAGGAACGCGTGAACCGTACCAGAAGGGCAGGTTTAAAAACTATTGTTACATAAGACAATTATTTCAGGGCCCAAACTTTTGAGAATTGTCGTGTCATTTTTTCCCATCTGATGTAATATTTTAAACCTTCGAATTTGAATCGGGAACTCCAAAAAAACAACATCACTAAGCGAATCTCTCCCGTCCCTTTTCCATTTCCTTTAAAACCCTGAAAGGGTTTGGGCACTGCCATATTTTTTTAAAACCCCAAGTTTCATACTTCAAGTAATTTTTTTTTTCCGAACTTAGAAGGGAAACCCCATGTATTTGTTTTGCTTACCATTTAATTTAATAACCCTTTTTGGGAAAAGAAACGGGGGTACTCACAAAGAACAACATCACAAAAAGGGGGTCTCTCTGTCCAATTTTCATCCTCATCACATGACCGGAGATATTAAAAAGATATAAGGGTTTTACCCAATTTACATTTCTACAAGTAATTTTGTCCCGAACTTAGAAGAACCCGATGTATAAGGTTTTTTTCTTTTTCTGGAATTTTAAAAAATAAAACCCTTTAAAAGGATCGGGAAAACTCACAAGGGCAACTTTAATATGGGTGTCTCTCCTGTCCAATTTTTCATCCCATAAAATGACCCTGAGATAAATTTCCTTATGTAAGTTTAAAAAACCCGGGTGTTACATGCGGGGGGGATGTATTTCTTTCCCCAAAAAGATAGAAAATTTCTCCCCATAAATTTTTTTCTTTTGAAGTTATGTAGTAACCATTCTTAATTTTTTCGGGAATCTCGCAAAGAACAACATCACAAAAAGGGGGTTTTCTCCGTCCAATTTTCCCTTCCCCCATCAATAACGAGTGACATTACTTGCAGAAAGGGTTTTTTTCCTGTTTTCACCGAGGGAAAAATTTTGGTCCCAAATTGGAGTAGCCCGTCGCATAATTTTCCCCCCCGAAGTAACGAGTAGCCATTCTGACTGGTTTGGGATTTTTTACAAAGAACAACATCCCCCTATGAAGGGGTCCCCTCCCTTTCCCTTGTCCTCTCCATACATGAACTTTGGGCATTACCCGCAGGAAAAAATTAAATCCCCTTTTACACCCGGGGATGTATAAATACTTCTGGGATGGTAAACCCCGATTTGAGAGTATTAAAAACGCCCATCTGGTTTTAAAATAATAAGCGTTCGTCAATTACCCGGGGGGTGCACCCAAAGAACAAAGGGACAAACCCCATTTCCGCCCCCACGTGTTTTAAAGTGTTACATGTTCCTTTACTGCCCCCCCTTTTAAATTGTAACCCCGGGTTTACAACTTTCTTTTCGCAACAATTTACCTAAAATTTTACTTGAATTCATTAATTTTTCTCCGGGCCCCTTTTGGGAAAAATTTTGTGTTTTCCCCTATTTTTTTTTCAGGTAATTGGGGTTTCAAATTTTTTCTGGCATGCAGGAACAGATTTTTTCCACTTGGAGTCTGTTTAAAAAAAACATGTCCCGGGCTAAATTTTTTCTAAATTATTTTTAAACCTCGTTGCACAAAGGATGATCACTTCGCCCCATAGAAGTCTTTTATTTGGGGGACCTGTTTTGTTTTTTTTTTTTCGATAAAAAAACCCTTCTTTTAAATGGGGCACCAGGCAAAAATTTTGAATTTCAATTTAAAAAAAGTAGGGGGAACCCAAAGTTTTTAAATACATGTTAAATTTTTGTCCCATTTTTACGGGAAGTAGTTTTTTATGTATACAAAAAAATTTATTTGTTTGTGAAGAAAGAAAGGATTTTTTGGCCTGGGCTTTGGATGGGTCTGAGGAAGACCCCGTGAAGTTGCTTTTTGGGTAGTTTTAACAACATGACTGGGATTGCATCACTTTGGGGGAAATCACTTACGACAACCAAAAAAACATAAAACATGAAACTTCCCAAATTTCCCTAAGCCGAAAGAATGGTCAAACTAGCATAAAGGGTTACATTTCAAATGAATAATAAAGTGGGCTGTGCCCAATTTTCTGATTTTTGAACCCCAGTAGTGCTGAACAAGAAACTCATTGGTGTTGTGTTTTTAAAGAAAATTTCAGGGAAAAACCCATATTTGTACTACTGCACTCTATTCGAAATTAGAATGTTGTTACTGAAAAATTAAAATTTAATAAAGGGTTTTTCGAGCAGATTCCCCGGGAAGACATTAAAGGCTACGGGTTAAAAAGGGTCGCACAAAGGGGAAATATTGTTTATTTTTGGATCGAAACGAATTTTTAAAATTTGTATTTCAACATCGGATTTTAAAAAGAGTCCAAAACGCCGAAATACCCCAAAAAAATTTTGGGGATGACATTTGCGGGTTTTGGAATTTTAAAGGGAAACCCCCCAAAGCTTTTATAGTTCCTTTTTTCTCTTTTAAATCTTTTTTTAGTCCCCTCCAAACTGCTGCTGCTGCTGCGAGTGCTCGGGATGAGGAGGGAAGATGGGTTTGGGAAAAAGGGGTTTTCATTTTGACTCAAGGGGGCTTTTGAAGAATGTCACTAGCGGGCTGGGGCCCGTTTTTTCCAAATTTAAAAATTTCCCACCTAGGTTACCGCCGAAAAAGTACTAAGAAGTGTGAACGGATTTTATCGAGTTCCCAAAATTTTAGCCGTCCATAAATTTACCGTTTGCGTTTTCCCTAAATCATACTACGCCCTGCGTTGACTTTTTACCTTTTTTTCCCTTTACACTTTAAAAAAAAAAAAAAAACGATATTCCATTTAACCTTTTTTCGCCTGTCCAAAAAGAACCGTTCGGTTGACGAAAAAAAACCACGCCTCCCCTTTGCGAGAGGAAACAAGGGGCGCAGTTTTTATAATTCCCCCGGGAATTTTTAAATTTTGAATCGGTAAATGTCCCGTTGTTTTAAAACTGTCTCAACACGCTTTTTAAAAGGAAATAATAAAAGAGTTTAAAAAAAACAACTTATAGTTTCAAAAGAAAAAGGTGGCACTTAAACTCGGGGGGTTTTTTGCAAGAATGATTTTTTTCTCTTGAATTAATTTAAAAAAACAAAAAAAAAGCAGGGGGGCGTAGTTACTGTTCCCAAAAGGGCGTGAAATTTGTCCTGTCATCATGGTCTAAAGAACGTGTGCCTTTTTAAAAAACACGGCATTTTAATTGCTTTCTTTTCATGTAGGGAAAATTTTTTTAAACCTCGAATGTCATTTTAAAAACCCTTTTCCCAAAAGTACCGCTGAAAACCCTTTGTGGGATTAAGCTTTTTTAAAGGGCCCCTCGGCCGGAAAACTTCCATCCCTAAAAAATTAAACTGAAAACTTAGCAAAAATCAATAAACCCGGTTTAACCAAGGGCGGATCTACGTTCTGATTGGCATACAAAATGCCTTTTGTTTTTTTAAAAAGTGGGGGGAAATGTCGCGTTTTTTTCGATGTTTAAAAAAATTGGGGGAAAATTTAAAGTTTTTTTGATCGACAGCGTAGAATTTACTACGGGGGCCCAAATAGAGTCAATTACTGTAACTAGGACATCTACGTTTTTAAAATAAAGGTTTACAGTGGAAACTTTAAATTCCTGACTCCCCTAAAGATAAAATTTTTGGGGAAAATTTTTGAACATTTCGGACTAGCCACTTTCCCAAAACCCTGGATTTTTTAAAAATTAAAAATAGTTTGTGGGCTAAATTGAACTATGGGTTTAAAACCCAAAACTATTACGTATACAACGAAAGAGACCATAAGAGGTGCCCTTTTCTTTGATTGGGATAACAATTACGGGGAATCATTTTTTTTTTTTTTCCGCTGGAACAAAGTAAAATATACTTAATGTAATACTGAAAAAAGTTTTCCCGACCAAGAAAAAACGGGACATGCCCCTTTTAGGGGGCTTGTGCTTAGAATAAAACTTGTGTTTAAATAAAAGAAAACAAGTTTGGGTAGGGTTTTTAAAGGAATTTTAAAAAACAAAAAATCTAGATTTTTGTGCTACCCTTGCAATTTTTGCGTTACGTGACCCTTTGCCGTGAAAATAAAAAGGGTAACATCCCTTGGGAAAAACAAAGAATGGTAGTCCCCGAGGCCCGTGTAATATCTGTTAGGCGCCCTTTAAAATTATTGTTTGACTAACTTTTTAAGGGCAAAGCTCGTAAATACACTGTAAATTTTTTTCAGTAGAATGACAACATACTGAAACCCAAAAAACCTCATTCTGCTGATTAATTTTCCCCTTTCTTTGGGCGAAAAGGGAAAAAGTTTGCTATATCCAAGATGATGTTTAAGTCAAAAAAACATTTTCTGCAATAATGAAATTTTAACACATTTAAAAAAAAATTTAAAAAAAACTTTAAAACAAAATTTACTATTTTTTTAAAAGTAAAAAAAAATTTTATAGTCAAAAAAACTTACCAAGGACCCATTGTGGGGATTTTTCCCGGAAAAAAGCCCCACTCCCCCAGACAAGTTAAAAGTTTTTGCTTTCCCTTTGGGTTTATTTCCATTATTGCAATAGAAAAGAAGAACCCGTTTCCGAAAATTTTAAAAAAGTGTACAAGCTATCTGAAAGAAACCCCCTGATGCAAACGTCATTTTTTAAAATTCCTTGATAGGGCGTCCCCTTACACGGGTTTTTTCAAAAAAATGTATAAAAAAAATTAAAAAACGGAAAAAATATTTAACGATTTATAACTTTATAAGCATACCAAAATTTTTTAAAAATATTTTAAAAGAAATTTAAAAAATTATATAAAAAATACAACTGGCAAGGGAAAAAAAATTTATTCGATAGCCCACAGTATACCTAGTGCCCGCGGTTTTTCGAAATTTTTTTTCCCAAAATAAAACAGTGTAATATGGTGTATTATTCGAAAAAAAAATTTGTGACGAAAAAAAACATTTTATTTGTGATAATGGGTTCAGCTTTTATTTTGTAATAAACATTTCACTTTAAACCCTTTTCCCTCATATAGAAATCTTTTTTAGCATAATAGGTACCACATAAAGCCTGATTTTTGCAGAAAAACCCCCATTTAAAACCCTTTCCAAATTTTAAAAACAAAAACCCCATTTTTCCCAAACCCCCGAGAGGGGAGCGAACAGCAAAAAAACCTGATCAGCCTCGAGTTACTCGCAGGCTGACTGGTTTTAAGCTGTTCGCCCTTTGGGTCCTTTTTATGGTGTCCCCCTTGAGGGGGAAAGGGGTTTTAAAAGTTTTGTGGTAATTTAAGGGCTGTTATTCTTTCCCAAAATTTTTCAGAGAAAGGCAAAAGGATGGGAAATTTTTTTCACACATTTAATCAGTCAAAAACAATGAGAAAAATAATTTAAAATTTGGGACTATTTTATTAAAATCTTCACCCCCATGAGTTCGAGTTCTGGTCCCGGCCACCCGACCCCTTTTAAATTTTAATAACCTTTAATGGCTTCAGTAGGTTGGTACCCAAAATGCCTTGTGTTCTCCAAAGGGCCCCTCCACCTGTAAATTTTCTAAATTCATCTTGACTTTTTAAAAAAGTTTCGTTACAGTTAACCAAAAAAAACAAAACCAAAAATTTTATCAAAAAGTAAAAATTTTGGGTTTAAAGAAGGTGCTGTTGCAAAGAGGTTCGGACGAACTAATTTTTTTTTTTTTGGAATGATTTGGGAAAGGGTTTTTTTCATAAGTATTCGTTTCCCCCTTAGAAAGCCCTTCAAACGGTTTTGAGATTATTTCTTGGGAAAACACTTCCTATTAAAAAAAAATTGATTTTGGGCACAAAGATAGTTTGAGAAAAAGAAAAAGAAAATACATGTGCTAAAACCCAAGTATTTTGGGCCGTTTTGTTGGGGTAGAAGGTCCGCAGAGATATAAAAAAATGAGGTCAAGGGGCGCATTTTTTTTTTTTATTTTACTGAAACATGTCGCTAAAAATTATTATAAAAAATATTAATTTTCTTTATCTTAGCATCCAATGATCATATGTGTCTTTGTTAGTGATTGCTTTATATTTTTAAAACAATGAAAATGAAAATTTTTAAAAATAAAAGGAACAACAACCAAAAAACTACAATTTCTAAAAGCGGTATGAATTCGTATTTTTTTTAAAATTTCGATGCTAGAAAATTTTTTTTCATTGTATATTGAAAAATTGGAAACAATTTTTTTTAAATAAGTTTTCTTGACTTTTTTTAAATTTTTTAATTAGAGTTATTGTAGTGGGGCCAAAGGAATGAGACTCAAAATCTCAAAATTCTGTTTTAACAAAAATAAGATTTTGCAAAAGGAAAAAATCAAAATGATAAAAATAGCAAATGCATTTTTTCCCCATTTTTCTCAAGGAAAGACGAAAGATTTTCAAGATTTAAATTTAATTAGAGAAAATAAAAAAAAGAATTTATTAAAGGGCGGGTCCTTTGTAAAGCTAGGGCCTAAAAAAATCAAAAAAATAACTTTTGGACACCTTTCTAAAAAAAGCAAAAGAGCAGATAATGACGCAGAAAATGGTTCACCTGAAAATCGTTATGATCTTTTAATAATTTTTGTCTAAAAAAAAGTAAATTTATATATTTTTTTCTCTTTTCCCCCCCCACCCTCTCTCTTTTTCTTTCTCTCTCCTCTCCAACATACCGGCATTCTTACGCTAAATTTTTATGAAACCCCTTTGCGAACCGTGACAAAGTATGTACTTAAAAATTCGTCCCTGAAACCATATTACAATTTTTTGTAAGACATCAGATTTATTTCTTTGGGGAATTAACAAGACTTGTATGTTTTTTTGTATTAAAAATGATGATTCAATCAGCTTTCCCTTCAAAAACAGCCATATCTATTTTGCGCGGGTTAAAATAATTATTTCCGAAAATCATAAAATTAGCACTTAATACCCGTTTATAATTTTTACACTTAACTTTTTTGCAATCATGTTTTTGAACGGTGTGGTTTTATATCAAATTCGTGCCAGTCTACTTTTGAAATTCCCTGCAATCCGGGGGTCGGGGGTTCAATCCCCGGTTTTTTAAAACGCCCCCGGGTCCCTTTTTTCGCTTTCTTCTCTGTATGTATTGCCCTGTCTAAGGTTCTGGGAACGAAACCCCTGAAAAAAGTCCAAGAAACCAAATCAGTGGAAAAGGGCCTATCGGCGTTCTCTGTCAAAAAACCCGCCCCCACCAAGCGTGATCGCAAAAAATTTCAAAATGAAAGGGGCCGAATATCAACTTGTTTAATCCCAACCCAAAACCCTGACCCCATTTTCCCAAATAATGAAAGCGAAATTAGTAAGAAAAAAACAATTTTTCAGCGTAGATTAAAAGTCAATAATTAAGATATCCTTTTATTTTAATTTTGACTAATAGCCATGCTTGTCTCGTTATTCGAACTGTGTAAAAAACATTTTAAGCGAGCTTATAACAAATTTTCCCATAATTCGAGACTGAAATTCGTATTTTAAAAGTCCAAATATCAGTAGTTTCGAAATTCAGATCCAACCGGACAACGATGTTCATTTTGAAAATAATAAAATATAAGGGGTAGAGAATTTCGAGCAGCCCTTAAATCGAATTCATTAAATAAATGGGGCCCGATTTTTTTAATCGTTATTCCCCCAAATAGATTTGCACCAAAATTGCAAAAAAAAAAAAGGAAGATGGGTTATCGAATAAATTCGACATTCTGGTATTTGTTTAGTCGGGAAAAACTTTGAATCTCGATCTTAGACTGCCCAAAATTTGCAGCTATATCAAAAAAACCCATCCTATTTTTTCAAATTTCGATTTCAGATTTGCCGAATTCGGCGCCAGCTCGATTATAAATTTATGAGAAACAGATGACGGTGTGGGCGGGGTACTCGAACCTTACTAAAAATCGATATGAAACAGCCAAAAA
Organism: Solen grandis; assembly: GCA_021229015.1. NCBI lineage: Eukaryota > Metazoa > Mollusca > Bivalvia > Adapedonta > Solenidae > Solen > Solen grandis. The sequence continues at coordinate 38,847 of JAIFHC010000248.1, read as the reverse complement.
TTCCTATAAGCTTTGAAATTGCATTTGTTCAGCGTGAATGACAACAGAAGTGGGTTAGTAAAAACTTAATGAAATCGGCCGTTTAAAATTTTTTTTCTTCGATCTCAAGCTGGCGGGAAATTCGTACTTATAAAATACCCGTATTATTAAAAAAAAGGAAAGTTTCTCAGCACTTTTTTTTAAAAAACGAAAAGCGAGGGGAATTTTTTTTTTTTATTTCTTCCGATTTATTTTTTTCTATTTTCTTTTTTAATAGGACACTGCCTAAACGTATTGGGAAAAAAAAATTCTTATATATATAATATATATATATATATATTAAAAATAATATGTATTTGATAGGTTTCTACAACATCGATTCGTCAGATTTTTTTCCCCGATTTTTCTTTATTTCAACTTATTTCATGGAAGGCATCTCTGCAATTTTTAATTTGTGTTCTCTAAATGCAGCTGGTATTTGCTCTTAATGCAGCATGTGTGTTTTCCTGTAATGCAGTAGGGAAATGTTTCTTCATACGCATTAGTGTTGCCTATAATGCGCATGGGGTGTTGCTCTAAAGCAGCATGGTATGTTGCCCTATAATGCAGATGGGAGTGTTGCATTAAGTTGCGTTTAAATTTAACCCCTTACATATCATGATTCATTTCTGTTTTAAATTAATTTTTTAAAAAATTTTAAAATTTTTTTTTTTTTTTTTTTTTTTTTTTAATTTTTAAATAGTTATGAAAAAAGGAGCAAAGCCCATTTTTCAAGTGTTTTCAAAAAAAAGATTTCCAACATGATCAAAAAAGCTTTTTAGTTTTTGAGTTAAATATAAACCCAATCAAACCCTGCTGTAAAATGGACCTTTTTTTTTTGGGAAAAATCGTTATGAAAATGCAAACATTTAATAAAAGGCTTCCACGTGCAATGACATGTAAAGTTTTCAAATCTATTAAAAATTTAAATTTTACAAGAACTTTTTCTGGTTGTACATCGTACCCTGTTTTTTAAAAGAAATATTGAATTTTTTAACTGGCCTTTTAACAAAAAAAAAAAAATGCTAATTTTGGGCCCATTTAAAAAATACATGAAAGTCACAATAATGCAGCGCCTATAGGGTTTAGTTTTTGTATTATTTTTCTAATTTTGTGGATCTGTATCCCTTGTTACATACAGACAAAAAAGTGGCATAGTTCAACATACAAGATCATGACAGGGGCGGACAGAGTGAACAGGGGAAATTACTGCCCCTTTGCCATTGCAAACAGAACTTAAGGGCCAGCAAGAAAATGGCTTAGAAAAAAAGTTGCGGACCCCGGGAAGTACTCCTTTTGAATGAGTGTATTATTTAAAACGAGTGGAAAAGTTTACCAGAGTGGCGGGCGGTGCTATCAATTCTTTTGAAGTTAAGCAACAATATTCAGGCAGACAGAAGGGCCCGAGCGGAAATAGCAACTACATAGCCCCTTATCCTGTAAAAAATCTTTTTTTTTAAAAAAGCATTCCCCTGACACGTTTCAAAAGACAAAAAAAAGCATTTGCCCTCACCCAAACAAATCATAAAAATCCACCGGAATTTGATGGCAGAGACGTTTTTGATATTGTGCCCGGGACTCGGCATCGCCAAACATATGGTATAGCTGTACGATAAACGTGGCGTTTCACGATTCGACGTTTTGGGGAAAAAATGACAATAGCTTGTTTTTTCATTTTTGATGAAAATTACGACGCAGAGTTGCATCGGTATTCAAAAATTTCTCGATTTGAACCTAATTTCATCTAAAATTTTGATTTAAGGTAGTTCACGACTCGCCGCCCGCTCGACATTCGCTCGATATAAGCTGAAAAACATTTACAGATGACACGGTTCGCAGTGCGGCGTTCATGTAACAAAATCCCAAATTGATAAGAACTATTTGACGGATAAAAACAAAATTTCCCCCTTTCTCATGATGGTTGCTGTGATGGGAGATAACACCTTTTCACCTTCCCGCTGGGGACATATAGATCTGTTGTGTATCGTATCCTTTGTCCAGTCAGTCGCCGTACATTTCCCAGCTCTAATCTAAAAAACTAAAAATTTATTTAAATTAAAGTGGTGTGTGTGTGGTGTGTGTGTGTGTGGGTTTTTGGGGCCAAAGAAAAGGAAAATTAAAAAATTTTTGTTGAAAGGGGGAATTTTTTCTTTTAAAAAACCAATTTGGAAAACCCCCTTTTTTCCTTTTTAAAAAACCCCTTTTTTAAAAAAATAGAAATTTATAAAAAAAGATTTTATAATTTTTTCACACGCGAATAAAAAACTCCTTATCATTTATTTTTTATTTTTTTTGAGAAAAAAAAAAAAAGTTTCCCCGCGAAAAATAGTGAAAATTCTTTTGGGATAAAATTTTTTTAAAAACTTTTTGACTGGAGATGAAAAAACAAGCAGAAATGTAAAAAAAATAAAGCATCGATAAGCTTGTTTTTGGATTCCCTGCTTTTTAAAAAAATTTAAAAAAAAAAGAGCAATTAACCCCCGCTGTGTGTTTTTTAAAACCGAAAGGAATCTACAGTCTGCGGGGGGGGAAACAAAGTGCCCGGTGCCTTAATATGGAACAAAAAAACAGTTAAAAGGACGTGAGTACTCGCCAGTGGGCCCGCATACCCGGGACTGACCCTTTTTTTTTCTTTCCAGCACTATATTATTATTATATCTTTATTTCCCCCAAATATTAAAGATTACTTTTAAAAAGAAAAATTGGGCAAAGAACATAAAAATGAAAATATTAAAATAGAGCCATGCATATGACAAATAAACCAAACAAAGATTAAACATAGTTTGCTTAAAACCTACTATCTTTGCGCACCCTTTTGGAAAAAAAAACAAAACCCAAAACTAGAAGTCGTTTTTTTAAAGGGTTTTAAAAAAAAAAGGGGGCTTTCCGTTTGCTTATTTCAAAAAAAATTGAATATTTTAAATTTAAAATACAAAAAAAGGGAATAATAGGGCTTAATAATGTAAGATTTAATATTTAAAATAAATCATAATCTAAATTAAAATTAAAGTTCAAAAATAAGCTTTAAATCTTTTTTTTTAAATTTTTTTTTTTAAGAAGATTTTTGAAAAAGCAAAAATTTTGGGAAAATCTTTTTTTGATTACGAAACCCGTTTACTAAAATTCAAAAAAAAAACAACAACGGGGAAAATTTTTAAAAGATAATACTATCCTCAATTTTTTTTAGTTATTAAATCGATTTTAAAAGTTTTTTTTATTCTTTTTTTAAATATCCATTTCTTCGAAAGCATATGATTTAAAAAAATTTTATTCATTGCAATTTGTTCCTTATGTTTGGGAAAATTTTTAAAAAAAAAAAAAAAAACATAAATTTAAAATTTTTAAATTTTTTTTGAGTTTTACTTTTTGAAAAAATAGATGGAAACAAAGGCAAGTTAAAAGAAAAAATATGAAAAAAATTTCTTACTTCTATGAAATTTAAACGTTATAAAAGTCTTGAAGTTTAAAAATTCATTTTCTTTTGCTTTTTTATATTGTTCTTTATACAGATTTAGAAAAAAAAATGTTAAACCCTTTTTGAAAACTTAAAAAATTGATAGGGTTTGATATAATGAAAATTTTTAAATTTTTTTCAGGGTTTTCAGTAAACCCTGATGGAAAAAGCACTAATTTTTTTTCCCTATTAAAGGTTTTTTGGGTTGAAAATTTTTACAAATTTTAAATTTTAAAAGCGCTCTTAACTCAAAAAAGTATCACAATTTACTTTTAAAAACCGGGGTTTTCCCCCCCTTCCTGCAAAAAAACAATTTGGGGTTTTGCTTAAAAACCAAACCCCAAAGACCCCTTTTTATGAATTAAACCCTTTTACGGAAAAAAATGAATAAGTCATGTTTAAAAAAACTTGCATTTTCTGGACTTTTTTGCATTATAAGGTACGGGAATATTATTTAAAAATTTAAAATATCCCAAAACTTATGTTTTTTTTTAAAATTTTGCTTTTACAAAAATATGCCAAAAGGGGATTTTTAAAGGGCTGGCATCAATATCATGACCTTGGGGCACGAATAAAAATTTGGGGAAAATTTAAAGATTTTTATATTTAACGACGTAAAAAACAAATGACTAAAAAAAAAAAGTCTTTTTATTTTGCAAGGACATGTTCAGCTAACGTTCTATTAACCCCGAAAAAATATCTTCGAGAAAGAAAACAGGGGTTTTTTTTCACTTTTTTTAAATAGGATTCCATAAATTTTAAAAAATTTTCCCGCCCTGTTTGAAAAGATTATCAAATTTAAAAATTTTTAAGACCCTTTTGAACGTATAAGTTTCGGCTTTTTTTAAAATTTTAAATTCATTGGTCTAATTGGGGGGATTTTATATGTTTCTTTCAATTAAATTTTTGCTTAAATACGCATGACGTCATAGCCCCGTGCAAGACACACATTTTTTTTCAGTGTGATCACTTCAATTCTAACTTAAACAAATTTTGAAGAAATTTTAAATTTAAGGGCTGACTCAAAAATTTAGATTTCCAGAGCGAGAGAAATCTTAAAAAAAATGTGTTTTTTTTTTTTAATTTAAAGCCCCTAACCCCGTGTTTAAAAGAAAAAAAGTTTAGAAAAAAAAAAAATGTAAAACCCCTATGTCGAAATGGGTTTTCCATTTTCATGCTTTTAAAAAAAAACAGGGGGCTTTGTAACATTGAAATATATTTTTGGACCCAAATTAGAAAATCAGAATTTGCCCTGAAATTTTTTTTTTTTCGAACTTGAAATTTTTAATTTCCAAGGTGCACAATAAATCCTAAAAAATTTTCTTTGAAAAAATCAAGTTTGTTTGCAAAAAAACTCTTAAAGCTGACGTCATATCTGACGTTATTTGACATCAAAAAAAAATTAAAAATGATTGAAGGGTATAAAAGGATACATTTTTATCGTTGAAATTAATTTCTTTAAAATTGACAGAAAATGTATGATGCCAGGGGGGAGAGAAATCTTTGAAAAAAAAGAAAGAAAAGAATTTCGTCCTTTAAATGACGTCAGAAACACGTGATTTAAAGGGGAAAATCCTTCAGAGAAAAAAAAAGGGGGGCCTGGGGGCCCAATAAGCTGCCCTTTTTGTTCATGTTTTCTAACTCATTATTTAGCCTTTGTAACTTTAAAATAATAGCTTTGGGGACAAAAGTTCGAAACTTGGTTTTCCCTTTAAAATTCTTTTTTTTTTTTTCAAATTTAAAAAAATTTTTGGGAAAAAAAAGGGGGGTGCACATTACATCAAAACATTCATCTTTTGTAAAAAATATCAAGATAAAACGAAAAAAAAATAAAGGCTCTGGAGCGCGAACAAACTTTTAAAAGCTGACTTAAAATTCTGCCCCCCCAATTTTGCCCCCCCATTAAAAATTTGAAAATGAGGAATTTTAAAATTTAAACTTTTTGTTGAGGCAAATTAATTTTCAAGTTGCTCAGACACTTGAAAAAAATTAAAATTTTAAACTTTGGTTTTGGGTTTGGGAAAAAAAAGGAAAAATAAAAAAATTTAACTAGATTTCATTCTTTTATACGAATGTTGGACTTTCGGGAAAATTTTGTCAGACGAAAGAGCGTTATATCGTATGGCAAAACTAACTAAAAAAAATTTTACTTATTTTGACATCATTTTTTAAAAGTTGACCAATTTCAGTAATCTAGTTACCAAAACAAATCCGATTGCAATATTTTTGGGGGTCTATCAAAAAATAATATAATAAAATTTTTTTAAAATAGCTTTAAATCCGTGTTTTTGGGGTAAATCGTAAAACTTAAAGCTTTCAAAAAAACGACCAGACATTGCTCTAAAAATTAATATTCATTTCATATTTTCGAAAATCAAGTTTTCGAGATAAAAAATTTTAAAAACGTATTGAGGCAAAAACAAAATTTTCCCTTTTTTTTAGCCATAAATCAATGATTCAACCCCGTTTTTAAAAAAGCGGAACGGTCTTTCAAGGCACTACAAATTATATGCATAGTGTCTCGATAGAATATTTATTTTTTTAAAAGGGAAAATTAAGGCCAAAAAAAAAATCCATAAGAAATATTCCTTGACCGTTGATTTCTCTGGAAACGGGAAAAAACATTCCCCCCTAGCATCTGATGCTGCCCCCTTCAGTAAAAGTTTTTTGCAAATTAAACAAAAAAAAAAAAGGCCTTTTAAAGGGCCCCAAAAAGACGTTTATATGAAGTTCATCTTCTCATAAAGACTTGACTTTAAAAGACTATTTTAGTTTACCCTCGCTTCAACAGTAATCGTCACGTCCAGTAATTACAGGTGGAGGAAGACCCCGAATGCACGGAGGCATCCGGGGGAACCATGACCTACCGCAAACCAGCTGGATTTCTCAAATGAAAAAATACGTAGAAATTTTATTTCCGGGCCAAAAATCAGCTTTCTAACTCATTGGGAAACGGGGTTTTTTGGTTTTTTAAAATTTTCCGTAAATTTTTTTAAAAATTTTGGGTTCGCCATAGAACCTTTGCCCTTTTGAATTTGGAAAACGTTCACATGGATGCATAATTATAAAAAAATTACACAATCTGTTAAAAATTTGGGGGGGAAAAACGGTCCGAAAATACTGGCTTAGACTGCAAAAAAAACTTTAGTAGACGCGTCAAGGGTTTTACGTTATTTGACGACTAGGCGTAAGACAAACAATGAAAAAGAAATATTCAGGGAAAATGAAATATAGGCCCTTAAATTTTTTTTGCCCCCGGGACCTTTGGAAAAAATATTTAAAAAATTTTCGCGTATATATAAAAAATTTAAAATTTTTTATTATGGGCGCCTTTTTGAAGTAAAAGCGTTCTGCCTCACAGAAAAAAAAAGTTCACACCCCGTGAATTTTTTTTTTTAAAAATCGGTTCACAAATAATGGCTGTGGGCCCCGTTCAAAAAAATTTTTACCTGACGTCAAAAACTGACTTTTTATGACGTTATTTTTAATTGATATTTTTACCATTCGAAAGAAAAGGGGTTTTTAAAATAACCCCCGAAAGTTTATTGTTCGGGGGCCTTTTGGGAAAAACATCGAAATTAACACAAAAAAAAGAAGAAAAAAAAGAATACTTATAAAAAGAAGAAGAAAAAAAAAAAAAAAATACAAAACCCCAAAATGACTTTCGGGGGAAAGGGCAGAAAGTCCCAATAAGAATAAAAATAACAAAACCCCATTTCGTTTTCCCCAGGTTTTTTCGGAAAGCCTTAAAAAACTTGGGCCCCAAAAAAAATACAAAAGGGTTTTTATGAAAGGGTAAGCCATATATTAAAAAGGTTTTTCAACCTAAACACGAAACCACTTACCGAAACGAAAAAGTAAGAGTTTTATATTTTTCAAAAACAATATAAGTATAAAAGAAATAGTGCAGGAATACATGAAGGTGTGTTTAAATGTATACTTTAAATTTTGCTATGCATGCAAAGTGCTTTGCGTAAGTGCGTGCATGTTTTGCGTATGAGGGGGACAGAAGCATGTGCGTGATGGGATTACACATATCAAGGAATATTTGCAATTTTTATAAAAACAAAAAAATTTAAAATTTAAAACTATATTTAACAGAAAGATTACTTGAAAAAGTATATGGGAAAATTTGTCAGAAATTCAGTTTGATGCTTGTCCAGATATGGTTTTTTCAGTAGAAAATGGTCAGTAAGCAAGTATCGTGAAGTCAGCACAGCATTATTTTTGGGGACAATACGTAAAATTTCTCGCACGTATGTACAGATGGGATTTGAAAAATTTCTGCTGCACAATATCGATCAGCCCATCCCAATTACTTTTGAGCGAATCTAAATTTTTAAAAGAGGCTTTTCCCAAAAAGTATTTTTTTGGAAAATTACCATCCTTAAAAAACGCATTTAAAAAATTTTTAAAGCCCTTTAAATTGTGAAGAATTTCAATATTTTGGGGAAAAAAAACCGGACATCGCAGGCGGGTTGAGTTGCTATATTTTAAAAGGGGCAAAAAATATCCCCCTGTTTGCTTTAAATTCAATTAAGCGACGGAGTTGCCCAAAAAAAATGTAAGTTTTTTTTTGGGAAAATTGGGACATTTAAAGGGGTAGAACATCAATCAAATGGCACTAGTCAGTACGAGCCCCAAACCAAAACCTTGAATAGCCTTGATGTACGTACGGTGTGCTCTCTCAAGGGAGATAATTTTAGATATAACCTGTAAAAAAACCCTTGGGGTCATACAAAAATTTTGGCAAGAAAATGGTTTATAAATCCTTTTTAACGTGTTTTTTAAATCCGTTTTCCCCACATGACAGAGTTTTATAAAAAACCCATTGTCCCCAGCCCCCTTTAAAAAGGCTTGACGAGCATAAAGAAAAAATGCATATAATTTGCTTTTTTTTTTTCCCCCAACAATAGTGTAAAATTTTGTACAAAAAAAACTAGTCATTTACATCCCATACCCCTTGAAACTCCCCCTGTAGGGGGATGAATGGGAAAAATTTTGTTTTCTTTCTTTCTAAGTAAAAGCTCCCTTTCATACAGTTTTTAAAAAACAAAAAGGAAAGAGTGATAGCCAGAAAATTTTTGGGGTCATTCTACGCTTTTTGGGGACACCCTTAAAAAAAGTAACATACGCTTTCTTTTAATTGAGGGGGACTTTACGGTTTTTCAAACATCTTTTTAAAAAATTTAGAAAAATTTTTAGGCATAAAAAATTGGAACTTCCATTTTGTAATGTGTTCGTTATAAACGGGTTTGGGCCCCACTTTTTCCGGACTTAAGGGGGCTCTTAAGCATTGGGCAAATGTAATGGGAAAATGCGGGTTTATCAAGGTTTACTTTTTTTTTTAAGTTTTTCCCCTGCTAAAACCCCTGCAGTTACTTCCTGACTGGGAAAAAATGATCATATTTACTCGTGTCAATGTCCTATATAGACCAGCATTTTTAGGCCCCCCACCCGGGGTTAAAATCATTAGCACAGTACTAAATCTACCATTAAAGTTTTAATTCACTAGTCTCTGACGAAAAATTGCCATTTCTTCTGATATTAAATAACCCCCCAAAAAAAACCACCCCCAAAACCCGGCCCCTTTCCCTATCAATGTCATAATTTTGCTTGAAATGTAATCATGAGCTGCATTGCGGTGGGCAGCGTTAAAGGAAGCTTTGGCCTCTTAATTCAATTTAAAAGTTATGTTTTTACCTTCACGTGGTCTACAAGCCCCTACCCACTCATTGCACTTATGGGGCATCCCCGCATGGAGTTTTTTTAAAATTTGATTCCAATATAGTTTAAGATTTTTGACCTTTAAATTTTGACCGCGGGGACATGAATCTGATGCATATTCAATTTAATCAAGTTTCCGTGTAAAAATATCTATATCGAGTCAACTTTTAAAAGTAAAAGTTTTTACCAAGACGCGTGCTGAGACGAGACGCTAATGTTTTAAAGAAAAACTGAGCCCAGATGGGGGTTGTTGATATTGTAACAATCATGGGGTTTTAAAATTTTCTCCACTTGATCGGGGCAACACGTGGGAGAAAGTGGAAAAACACGTTTAATTTGTAAAGACAATGTTTCAACAAAAGGACGGTGGAAGATACATTAATACAATTATAATCAACCCCCGTTTACAGCAATGACAAAATCAACACGCTAATGGTTTCAATACATGGGGCAACAAAAGATTCCCCACTTCCAAACTTTTGATACAAATTTTTACCCTTTCGCCCGTACAAAAGGGCGTGTATCAATAGCAACCAAGGATTTTTATGTAATAAATATTTTTGGTCACTGCTTCTCATTTTTATTCCCTTAATTTTAAAGCACGGGCCCTTTAGATTACCATTGAAATCCCCATGATTATTTTCGCGCCCCATTGTGGCGTATGAAAATAATGAATCATGTTTTGATTCAGTTAATCTCTGTATACCGAATGCTATATTACTCATTCTTATCTATTTTTTAAGTTGGACTCCTATAACGCAATCATGATTAATGTCTAAAGGACTTATTGATCATTCAAACGGGTATGCCACATCGTGCCACCCCCCCCCTTTGTGTTGTTACTAGTGAATGATGCTTTATTGGGGAGTTCCATATTTCACAAAAAGTGGATGTATAGTTTTTAAAAAAAATTTTAAATTGGTTTGACTCTGCCCAATTGTTCTGTTTTTCCACAATTCCCAAAACATATGTGTGTCGAAAGTTGGCTAAGATAATAAGCACTCGACTTTAAGGGCCAGTAGTTTCCAAGTAAAAAAATTTAAAAGGGCCTAGGGCACAATACCCCCCTTAAAAAAAACAATCTGTAAAACATTGTTTTTAACATAAATGTAAAAAGCCCAATATGATAGTGAAAAACTACTATATAGCCCCCACAAACTATACGCCTGATAGGCACAGTTGGTCGGGATCACGTTATTTGTTTTCAGGGGAATGTCTCTGTTTTTTATTCGGCCGTCTATTTCACCCATGGCCTACATATAACACCCAAAGGCCCAAAAAATTTGTCATAGTAAAAATAAAATCCCCACAGTCTTAGTTTACTAAAATCTGTGTAGTGCTGTTTTTGCGTTTTTTTAGCCCTAAATATTTCTTACTTTTTTAAAAAACCCCAATTCCTTTTAGCATTTGCATCCAAAATATCACCTGAAACCGTGTTAAAAAAACCCAAACCAAAAAAAAGATTTTCTTTTCCTTTTTTACGACATATTGTGTGTTACCCATCGTCGTTTTTTTTGGGGCGGCAATTTTGTCACTTTTTTCTGATGAGCTACTGGTTTACCCTGATCCACGTTTGTTTACCGTTAACATCACTTCACATTTTGTAAAAACCACCGATTCTCCGCGGAATAGGTGTATTTTTCCCCAAATAGGCGGATCTGCTTTCCAAATTTCGGGACCCGATGTCCCCCTAGACAAAACCTACACATGGTATGGGACGCGAGACTCCAATGGGAGGATCTGCTCGCGAAATTTTCTAGTCGTTTCCCGGACGGATCTGTGCCGGTCATTTTTTGAATCCCCCCTTTTTTCAAGACGGCGCTATACTGCTCCCTAATCCCCAGATAGTTCATCATACTAACGAAGGGGGGATGCCCGTCAACGTTAGTACGAAAAGGTACCTTGTGCCTTTTACTATTACCCAGGCTCCACTCCCGGGTTTTGCACTGTCGAAGGATTCAATATGGACCAGAAACCCTTTTGATTTCCCCTGCAAAACTTTCTTTAAAACTGTTTAATTTAAAACAACTTTTTTTATCAGGGGTATTTTTTAAACTTATGTTCCATCCGCTCTTTTTTCCCCTACAAACCCCGCCCAAACAATTTTATGTCACCCATGGTTTGAACTACCATCGCACTTTTCATCGAAAACTTGCCCAAAACGTAGTCGGGTTAAGTATATTTTAAATAAGCTAGTTCTTCTATAGACTCGGAAGTCTCCTTCTTCAAAGTTCCCAAACCCCTTTGTCTTACGACTTTTTTTTCCCCCCCTTTAAATACCCCCCAAATACAGTCTTCTCTTTTTTAAAGGACGATAAGGCAGTTTGGGCATTTGGCACTAATGTTTTGAGATTTTGAATCTGGGGAAATACGACCGTGGTTCTGCGGGGTTCCCTTTGGCGCCCCGGGGTCTCGGTCTGTGTTTGGGGTTGTCCTTTTTTAAACCCCTATTCTCGCCGAATTGAGAATGGACTTAAGGTGTTAAAGGGGAAAAAGTCTAATTTTCAGTGACCATAACGTAAAAAATAAATTTTCCAGTTTGTTTGTTTAAAATCTCACCTTTTCGAGCAGACTTGCGTTTCTTCAGGTCCACGACTTTTTGTATGGGTATCCGCCCCCATGATTTTACGGGATTGAATTTTCATTGGCCCCTTTAAAATCCCAAAATTTTTCTTCCCTTGAATGTTGATCAGTCAACCGGTTCGAAAAGACCTGATCTTTTTTTATATAAATGCAACATTTTTTTTCATTCATAGCACAAGGTCTTTGGACGAAAACCGCATCGAATATATCGATTTCGTCATCTTGAAAATGTCTTTTTAAAAAGCATTTCGATCCAAGTGTGACTGTGATGATTCTAACAGTAATTGGCTACAAAAACCGCGACTGCCCCCGGGTTTAGTTGGGAATCAACCCCAAAAAATTTTTATCGACATTCATGGGATACAAGCATTTTGTCCCCTCTGAAGGTTAACAACATAGTACATTACACATCGCCTGAGAGCTTAAAACAACAAAAACAAAAACAAACAAAAAAAAAAATCAGTCTAACCTTTTGGGTTTTTAAATAATTTTTCCCTCAATCCATAAATCGATTCACAAATTTCCCTTTAAACACATATATCCGTAAAAAAACCCCAAAGTACTTTAAATCCTACGTCCATCCCCAAAAAGGGAAAAAAAACAAAAAAAAATTGGCGCCTTTCACAAGCAACAAATTTTTTAAAACCCCCTCCACTTTTAAACCAGAAAAAAAAAAAAAAAAAAAAAAAAAAAAAATTAACCCATAGTAGGTAGGGTGGGGGACAAAAATTCCCTGGTACCATATTTTTTTTTTTTTTTTTTGGGACCGTGGTTTCCTTAAAATTTTTTTTTTTTTTGGGGGCCCTTTAAAACTATAGTTTCCGAATGGAAATATTTTCCCAAAACAGTTTTTTGGTCCCCTATGTAATAAAAAAAAAATGCCCCCCCTTTTAAAAACTAACTGGGGTGACTTAAAATGGGGGGGAGAAAAAAGTTTTACCTTGTTCCCCAAAAATTTTTGAATGACGAAATATTGTCATTTTACGTCATTTTTTTTTTTTAAAAAGGAGTCCCCTTTTAAAACTTTTTAAAAATTTTTTTAAAAAGGGGGATTAAAATTTTGAAAAACCCCCCTTTCGGGGCTTTGGGGTTTTTGGGCCCGAAAAGGGCCTTTTTGTTTTTTCCTTTAGTTTTTGGTGAAAATTCCCCCAACATCGTGCGGGTTTTTCCGGTGACCCCCCCCATTTTTTAAAAGTTTCTTTTTTTTTCCCCATTTTGTAACTTTTCCTGTTTTTTTTTTTGAGCATAAAATTTTTTTTTAATTTGTTGTTTTGTCTAAAAAATTTTCCGATTTCCAGGGCCCTATGGGCATCATTTTTCATCGTGTTGCATCTTCTTTTTGTCAATATCATCTGATTTTCCGGGGGTCTGACAAAACCAGATGGTATTCTGAAAGGGGGGTTTTGGGGGGGTTTTTCCACTTTGGGGTTTTTGTCTTTCCGATCAACCCCTTAAATTCGGGGAAAAAAATTTCATTCAGTTAAAAAAATTTTTTTCCCTTTTGGTTTTGGGGGAAAGCAAAAAAATTTTAAAAAAATGCTTTTGGGGGTGTTTTTTTAAAATAGCCTTGGGGGCGGATTGCCCTATTTTTTCCCCCTTTTAGCGAAAAACCAAAAACAAAAAACGAAATTTCTATTCAATGTTTTAAAAAATTTTCCCTTTTTTAAAACCTTTGACCTGAGGGGAAAAGAATTCCCTTTTTTGGGCCTTTTGGGACCTGAGGGGGTTTGACCTATTTTTTGTTTTGACTTTTCAAAATTCAAAAAAATTTTAAAAAAAATTTCCCCCCGAATTTGAAAAAAATTAATGATTTTTTTTTTTTTAAATTTTTTTTTAATTTTTGTAATTTTTTTTGAAACTTTTTTTGAAATTTTTTTTAAAAAAAAAATTGGAAAAATTTTTTAAATAAAAGAAAATTTTTTAAAGGGTTTTTTTAAAAAAATTTTGGGTGACAATTAAAGGAAAATTTTCCCCTTTTTTTCGGGGTTTTTTGGGGGTTGGGCCCCTGAAAAGGGTTTTTTTTTTCCCCCCACAAGTAGTTTCCCCTTAAATTGTCTAGGAGTTTTTTGCGGGTAAAAAACCCCTTTTTTAAAAGGGGGAAATAAAATGTGCTTCAATGATATTTAAGAAAAAAAACCGTAGAAAAGTTCATGAAAGTAACTTTAAAAAAAATTTTGGGGTTACGATACCCAAAAATTGTTTTTTTTTTAAAAAGCGTTTTTTGGTTTCGGGCTTTTTTTAAGCGGGCGTTGGTGGGGGGTTTGTATTTTGTTTTTTTGTCAAAAATAAAAAACCCCTTTTTAAAAAAATTTTTTTCCCAAAAACATTTTTGAAAAAAATTTATAATTCTTTGGTTTGAAAAAAAGGGAAAAAAAATTGAAAAAACCCCCTTTTTTTGGGAAAAACAGGGGGTTTTGGGCCCCAAAAAAAGTCCCCTTTTTTTTTTTTTCTCTATTTTTAAAACTCTTTTTGCTTTTTTAAAAATTTTTTCCCCCAAGGGTTTTTCCAAAAGGTCCCATTTTTTAAAGGGGGGAAATCCACCAAAAAGGGCGGACGTTTTTGGGGCTTCCACTTTTTTGGAAAAATAAAAGGGAAAAGGGGGAAAAACCACCAGCTTGTCTTTTTTTAATTAAAAATTCAAAATTCCCAAATTTCTCCCCCCCCCCTTGTTGAAATTTTTAGGTTTTTTTTTTCCCCCTCTTTGACCCCTCAAAAAAAAGCCCAACATTTTTTACGGGCTGCATTTGGGGGTTTTTCCCCCGAAAGGGGGTTTGGGGTTTTTTTTTGTATGGTTGCTGCGGGTGTGGGGGAGGGGGTTGATGGGGGGGTTGGGGAAAAGCGGGGGGAACCGGATCGGAGAAAAAGCACGTTTCGGTTTTAGCACTGTCTTTCCCCCCTAAATAAAAACAGCAGGGGGGAAGGGTTGTTAAGAATCAGAAGTTACTTTTTTTTCCCCAAAGGGTTGGGGGTTGGGGGAAAATTTGAAAGGGATCAGTGTGTTTTTATAGTTTTGGGAGGTTTTGCCCTACTTTTTTCTTTTGGCCCAAAAAACCAATCAGAGAACGAAATTTTTCCATTAAATGAAAAAATTTTTTAAACCTTGCCTTTTTTGGGGGATAAAAAATTCCCCCGGGGGCCCCTTGAAAATTTTGGGGGGGGATTGAAAAAAGGATATTTTTTCCCCATCCCTATAAAAGGGTTTTTTTTAAAAAAAGAAAAAAAAAAAATTACAATGCCCAAAAAAAAACCCGGGGGGGTTCAAAAAAATTTTGGGTGGTTTAGGGGAGAGGGGGGGGGTTTTTTTCCCCCAAACCAGTGTCAAAAAAAGGGACTTTAAAAATGCGTCAGTGTTTCGCCCGGCTTCAAAACCCCCCCCGTTTTTTTGGGCACCCAATAAAGGGAAAAACCCTTTCCTGCCTGTGTTTTCGCAAAACAGGGGCCAAAAAGTGCGCCAGCCATCAGGTTTTTGGGGGTTTTCCCCGGGTTTTTTTCAGGGGTTAGAAGGGGACTCCGAGAAATTTGGGGGAAATAAAAAAAAAACCCAAAATCCCCCCCTTTTTTGGGGGGCCCCCTAAAAAAAATTTCGAGGGGGAATATATAAAAATTTTGGAATGTGTAAGATAAACAACAAGAAATAAAATTTTTTTTAAAAGGGCCTTTTTTTAAATTAACCTAGGGAACATTGAAACAAAAAAGAAAAACAATAAAAAAACAATTTTAAAAAAACCCCCAAAAAATTGAAAAAAAAATACAAAAAAAAACTTTAAAAAGAAATTTAAAGGGGTCTTAACTATTCGTCAGTTTTTTAAAAACACGCACGACCACCCCCAAAAAATTTTTGGGAAATTTTTAGTTTTTTGCATGTTTTTTGGGCTGTTTAAACCCCAGGGGTTTTTTCACGTTTGTACTTTTAAAAAATATTTTTAAAAAAACCCAAAAACCATCCCTTTTTGGGGAATTTTTTTAAAAATTTAAATTTAGGTTGACCCCCCGAAAAAAAATTTTAATTTCTAAGCACCCTTTTTAAATCAAATCCTCGAAAAAAAAAAGCAAAAAAAAAAAAAAATTTTTGCCCAAAAAAAAACTTTTTTTAAATTTTTTTTTTTTAAAAACCCCTTGGTTTCCCAAAAAAAAGGGTTTCCATGTTTTTCCACGAAACGTTGAACCCCCACGATGGGGGGGTTTTTTTCCCCCTTTTAAAAAAATAAAAGTAGTAAGTCAAAAAACGTTGAAAAAAAAAAAACCACCCAATGCCCGGGTTTCCCCCGAATTGGGGGTTTTTCCCCAAATTTGTAACCCTTTTAAACCCCTTCTTTTTGGAAACGTTGGGGTTTTTTATCTTTAAAAACATCCCAAGGCTTTTAAAGGGAGCTGGGGAATTGGTGAATATCCAAAAAAAAATGCCCCCCAAAATTTTTTTTTCCTTTTCCCCCCAATTTTGTTTAATTCGGGGGGCCCTTTCGCACTAAAAAGTTTCCCAATGGTGTAAATTTGTTCGTATCTACACTACCCTTTATTTTGGGGCCCCATCGGATAAAAACAGCTTTCCAGCGGGGGGTGAATCCATTTTTTTGGATTTTCACGCCCCAAAAATTTTTTTCCATTTTTTGGGAAACATGTCCTTTTTTTTTTAATGCCCTGTTAAAAAATCTCCCCCACTCATTTTTTCCCAAAACAAACTTTGGGGTTTGGGTCTGACTGGGATGATAAAACAATGAAAACCAAAAACATTTTTTTTTCACGATTTTAAAAGAAGTGAGTCTGTTTTTCCATGAAACCCCCCCCCGGGTTCAAACTTTTAAAATATCTTTTTCCCCTTTATTCAAGTTGAAAATTTTTTTTCCGTACTTTTTTTGGGGCCCAGCTTTCTCCTGTTTTGGCCCCCAGGGTTAATAGTCTGTGATGACCCCTCTGAACCCAAAATCTCTTTTTTATGCCCCTTTTTCCCCGGCATACCAATCATTTTGGGGCCCCCAAGAGCAAAAACCGAAAAAAAACCCCTTCTTTTCGCAATTTTCCTTTTTTTTTATAGGTTTAAAGCTTCCCTCTTCTGACCCTTGAGGGGGTTTTTAAAAAGTCAATCCCCCACAGTGGGAAACCCCTGCATGAATCGCCCATTGTAAAAACCCAGGGGAGCTTTTTAAACCCGAAAAAACCCGTGGTTTGGGGCAGGGACTTGACCCCCAAAAAAATTTTCCCGGGGGGAAATTTTTTGGGGGGAACAAAAAATTTTTTTGTCGTCTTTCCTTTTTACAAAAACTTCTAATTTAAAAAATTTTTAAAATTTGGTTAAAAATAAAGGGGGGTTTTGGTTTTGCCACCCCCCCTTTCTTGTCTGTATTTTTTTAGGGGGGCCCAGAATGATTTTTTTTGGCAATGTCCTTAAAAATAAATATTTTCGATTTTTAAAGCGGGCCTGCGGGAAAAGGGAAAAAATTTTTAAACCTCGTGGGAAAAATTTGGGTTCTTCACCCAAAATGTTGAGCGATGGTTGGTTTAATTTTTTGGGCCACTACGGGTAACGGGTCAACGTCCAACTTGAACCCAAGCTTAAAGTAACTTTTTTTTTGGGCCTTTTTTTCCAAACAGGCAAAAACAACGGGGGTTTTCTGTTAGTCGAAAGCCGTATCTCAAACCCCCTTTGGGAAGGTACTTTTTTTGGGGCAAAAAAGGGAAAAAAATTGCAAACTTCCCCACATTTCCAAAAACGACTTGGTGGAAAAGTGTTTTTTTTTACTTTTTCCCTTTTTTTTAGCCCCCGAACTTTTTTCCTTGCATAGGGCCCCCGGGGGTTTTTCAGGACTCCACATTTCCTACGTGGGGGCTGGTTTTTTAGTCCTAATAAAAACAAAAAATTTTTTAAGGGGGGGGCCCGGGTACCATATGTTCAGCTTTATTGGGATTTTTTGTTTTTCAGGACACATAAAAAACTAAAAAACAACCCGGGAAAAAATTTTTTTTACTGGGGTTGTTTCCCCCATCAGCCCAGATTGGGTTTTCATCAGGTTGGATTTAATTTGACTTTCGGGTTTAAAGTACGGGGGTTTTTAATATTTTTTCCCATTTTTCTTTTCCCCCAAATTTAAAAAATTTTCAAGGGAAAAAAAATTTTGTCGGGGGCAAAAAAAAGGAAAATGTTTGTTCACGGGGGATCTTGCCCCCCTGTCTGGTAGGGGGACATGGTCACACCCAAGTTTTTTTTGCAAAAATTTAAAAAGAGCCGTTTTGAAAAAAATTTGCCCAATGAAATATACGGGGGCCGGGCCGGTTTTTTTTTCTTTTTTTTGTTGTTCCCCCTTACGGGGAACAGAATGATGTCGACATTTGAATTCTCAAAAGTTTTTTTCCCTCCATTTTTTTTTGACCCACATCTTTCAAAAATTTTTTTAAAACCCCTTTTTTTGGGGATCACCCCCCTTTACTTTTGGGCCCGGGCCCAGAATTTTTTTTTAGGGCTCCAAAAACCTTTTTTTAAAAACCCTCCTTTTCGGGAGTCGGGGGGGTCCTGGGGGAAAAACGGGGGTTTTTTAAGGGGAAAGTTTTTTGGGGGCCCCAAAAATTTTTTTTAAAAGGAAAACCCCAAAAACCAAAGACTTGTCGAGGTTGACCACGGAAAACGGGAATCATGTGTTTTTTTTAAAAATGAAGCTTCCCCATGATTTCCCCTGAGTAAAAAAAAACCCCTGTTCCCCCTTTGCCGCCGGTTAAAAAAAAACCCCTGTCTCTTTAAAAATATATCTGGGGAAGGATGTAGGGGAAATTTTTTAAAAAATTTTTAAAAGGGGAAAATGTGTGGATTAACCCGTTTTTTTTTTTTGTGTCAAAGGCACAACGCGAAAAATTGGGCTTCCCCCCCCCCCCTATAAAAGTGTGTTTGCCAATCGGTATAAAAAAACCCCAAATGGTTTTTCTTGGAAAGAGGCCCCCCCCGACTTCCCCCTGTTTGGGTTTTCCCTCCCCAAAACCCCCAAACCCCCTTACTTCCCTCCCCCCCAAAAGTTTCGAAAGGGAGGGTTTGGATTTTTTTCCAAGCCGTTCTTTGTTCCACTACCCCCGGGGAAAACAAAAACACTTTTTTAAAAAAGGGCCGGAAAAATAAATTCCAAATGGGGGTTTCTTTTTTTTTAAAAATTTTTTTTTTTGGGGGGCTTGTTTAATTTTTTTGGGGTTTTTTTTCCCCATTTCGAGATTTTTGTGGGGGCCCCAAAAAATTTTTGCCTGCAGGAATAAAAAAGGGGTATTCCCCTTTTTTCCCTTTAAAAATTTTCCCCCCCCTTTTTTTCATTTAAAAAAAGGGTTTTCCCCCCAAAATTTCTGGATCTTTAGTACGATGTAGAATTTTCCTTCCTCCCTTCGTTTTTTTCTGTTTTTGGGGGGAACGTTTTTTTTCCCAAAAGGAAAAGGCCTTTTTTCCCAATTTTTTTTCCCCCGACCAAATTTTTTTTCCCAAGCTTGGTTCAAAAAAAACACTGTTTTTTTTTGGGAAATTTTTCCATCGGAACTACCCCCTGATAAAGGGGGGATGTAAAAGGGGGTTCAGTTTTTTTAAAAAATTTTAAATTTGGGTTTTGGAAAAAGCCCCCGATAAACCCCCAAAACAGCAGCAAAAAAATTTAAAAAAATTGGATTTTTAGACCGGTTAAAAAAATTTTGCCACGTTGACGATGTTTAAAAGAAAAACAATCGTGTCAAAAAAGTGATTCTTTTTTTTGGTACCCTTTTTTTTTCCCCGTCTGTATACTGTTGCCCTTTTTAAAAACACGCTAAAAATCGGACTGAGAACATGTTTTTTCATGTTTTTAAAAACTTTATACAAATGTTTTTTTGGAACCCAAAATTTTAAAATTTTTTTGGGATATCCCCCCCCACTTTTTTTTTCATTTTTAAAATTTTTTTTAACCGGGCCTACACCCCTTGTACGCCGATAAAGAAAAAATTCCACTTGTAAAGCTCATCTTTTTTTTAATTTTTTTAAATTTAAACCCTGTAGAAGGATCGGCGTTTTTTTTTCCCCAAGAAAAGTCTTCTTTTTTTTAAGGGTCACTGGATGTGTTCTTTTTTTTTCCAACCCCCTTTTTAAAAAATTTTCCAGTGCCCTTTTTTGGGTAGATACCCTCGGGCAAATTTTGGGTTTGGGTTTTTTTAGCCCCACTATTTTCCCCTTTTTTCCCAAATCATTTGATTTCATTTTTCTTTTGAGGGTTTTGCCATAAACCCCGGGGGAAAAAAAGCCTTTTTCTCTAGCCACAGAGGGGGGGGGTCCCCCGTCCCTTTCGATAAAAACAAAAAATTGCCCCCCAATTCCCCCAATGGGTTCAGTCCCCCCCCACATAATAAAGGGTTTTGTGATAAAAAAAAATTTTTCCAAAATTCTTGATTTCCCCCGTACTTTAAAAATTTTTCCCCAAAAATTTTTTTTTTTTTTAAATTTTTGGGGGGTTTTTCCCCGCGGAAAAAATAAATGTCATGCTTGTCTAAAATTTCTAAAACCCCCTTTTAAAAAAAAAATTCTGGGCCTTTGTTTTTGCAAAAAAAGGGGGGTTTTTTGGGCCTTTCCCCTTTTAAAAAATAGAATGAAATTTTTGGGAAAATGAGCGTTTTTTCCAGTTTTTTCAATGTTGGGTTTTCCCCCAAAAAATTTTAAAAACACTTTCAATGCCCCCAAAAGTAAGTAGCAAAATTGGGAAAAATTTTTTGTACATATTTTCCCATATTGCGAGATTTTTTCCCCATTATGATCGATACCTCCTACCCAGCCCCCCCGACGAAAAAAAATTTTCGTCTTTTTGGGGTTTTTTTAAAAGGGGTTTTGGGTTTTTCTTTAAATTCTAAACCGTCTCACACCCAAAAAAGTGATTTTTTTTCCCCAAATTTTTTTTTTCCCCTCCCTTTTTTTGGCCCAAAAAAATTTTCCCCAAAACCCCCTTAGGATTATCGTACCTAGTAAAGGTGACAAAAAAAAGGGCCCCCTTTTTTATTGGCGCCCCAAAAAAACGAAGGGGCAAATTATTCCTGGGTTTTTTTTTTTTTAATGGGTTTCTTTTTTTAAAAATGTAGGTGGGTGGGAAAAACTATAAAAAAAATTTTTCCTCCCCCCCCCCTTCTTTTTCACCCCCCCGGGTTTTTTTGTATAAATTCCATCGATTTTATTGCCCACGATTTTTTGGGGGGAAAATGTTGACCTCTCTCAGTCCTCAAAAAAATTTTTTCCCCTCCCGTTTTTTTAAACCCTTTTTTCCGCGCGAAGAAAACCCATTGCCCGATAAAAAAATATTTAAACCCTTCGGGGGTTTTTTCCCATCAATTTCTAACAGGTTTTTGGTTTTAAATAAAAAACCCTTAAGTGGGATGGTTTTTCAGGGGGGTTTAAAACAAAAAGTACCCTTTTTCCCCGGGGTCGGGGAATTTTTGGTCTAAAATTTGTTTTTTCCCCAAGGGTCATCTTTTTCCCCTTTTTTTTTTCAGTCACAAACCTTTTTTTTTCCCTCACCATGTGGGGGGGGGGGTTTTTGAGTGTTTTTTTATGTGACACAAAAAAAGCGATTAATACTTCCCAAAATTTTTTATTTGCTTTTTTAAACTCAGACAATTGTTTCCCCCGTAAAAAATTTTGTTTTTTTCTTTCAAAAATTTTGATAAATTTTGACTCACGGGGGGGAGGGGAAAAAAACCCGGGGTCGTTGTTCTTTCTTCCATCTTTCATTTTTTCCCCAACCCCAACCGAACGGGAAAAAAAAGGGCCTTTTCTTATTTTTTCCAAATTTTTTTCCCCACCAGCGGGGGGGTTTTAAAAAACCCAAAAATTTGGCTAAGGGGGGTTTTGCAAGTCCCAAAAAGGGGGTTTAAAAACCCCCCTTTTTTCTGATTGAGAAAAATTTTTTTTTTTTCGAATGTTTTTTTTTTTTGGTTTCGCAACTGCCGGGGGTGTTGCTCTTAAATGAAACCCCCGACCTTCGGGCCCCTTTTACAGGGGTACTTTGCCTTTAAAATTTTTGTGACAACTTTCAGCAATACAACCCAAAAAATTTTTTTGGTGCTTCTTAAAAAAACTTTTTTAAAAAATTTTGGGGGCGAGGTTTCTGTAAAAACCCAAAAAAAAAATTTTGCCATTTTTGCAAAGGGAGTGGTTTTTCCCCCTTTTTTTTGATGAAAAATGATGAAAAATTTTTTTCCCCCTTTTTTTTATACCACTGTTAAGGGTTTTTAAACAAAAATTGCCAGCACTACTCCGGGCCCCCCAAAATTTTCCCTTTTGCAGTAAGGGCAGTAAAAAAAGGGGGGGAAGGGAGATTTGGTTTTTGGGAAAATCTTGAAAAGATAAAAAAAGATGATAAACCCCCTTTTTAAAGTTTTGGGAAAAGGTAAAAAAATTTGGGGGGAAAAACGGGGGGGGTTTTTTGGAAAAACCCCCGTCATTGATCCTTGGGGAAAAAAAACCCCAGCCCTTTCAAAAAAACTTCTTTTAAAAAGGGGGAAAGTAGATGACCCCCAGGGGAAAAAATTGGGGGCCCAAAGGGGGGGATTTTTTTGGAAAATTGTTTTTCCCAAAAATGTAACATAAAGCAAATTCATAGGGGGGACATTTTTGGGGGGTTTTTCCAGTTGATAAAAGGGGTTTTTTCCTTCTTACAGTGAAAAAATCCCCCCAGAAAAAAATTTTCCCCCTTTTTCCTTTTTTTTTTTCCTTTTACGGTGACTTTTTTTTTGGTTTGCCCGTTTTTGGGGCGGGGGTTTCCCCTTTTTTGGGTGGTTGTTTTTTTGTTTTTCCCCCAAAAAATTTTTTTTAAAATTTTTTGGCCCTTTTTTCCCCCCCAAAGGGGGGTACGAATGGGGGGCCCCCAAGGAAAACCCTCCCCCCCGGGGGTTTTTTAAAAAAAATTTTGTCTTTTTTGTGGTCAGACCCCGTTGATCAGCAAATGTTTTAAAAATGTTTTTTTTTTTTCCCATAAAATTTTGTCTTTTTAAAAAGGGTTTTTTTTTTTTTCCTAAGGGGGTTTTCGGAAAAAAAAGGGTGAATTTTTTTCACCATCCTTTTAAAACCCCTGATTCCCCAGCCTTGTTTTTTTTTGGGGTTTTTCTTTTCCCGACCCCCCTTTTTTCAAAAAGTTTTGAAACAAAAAGGGTTTTTTTTTCCATGGTACTGCCCCCTTTTAAAATGATAATCGGGGCCCATTTTCCCCTAAAAATTTTAAAAACTGTAGTGTAGAAAACGGTCCTCGATCTTCATTTTTACCCACCGTTGGAACCCCCCCCTTTTTTTAAAAAAAATTCGGGTGGGGTGTTTTGGGAAAAAAAGTCAATGATAAATACCCGTAAAGGGATAGGGGTTGCATCTTGATCCCCCATCCCCAAAATGGGGTAGTTTTTTTTGGGGTTCGAAAGGGGGTTTTGAAAAAACCCCTTTATCTTTTGTTTTTTGAAATAATACCATGTAGGTTTTTTCCCCAAGCTGATGGTACAAAAAAATTTTAGTTTTTTTGGGAAAATTTTTTTTGGGGGGATGTAAATGGGGGGGCATTTCAGGTGTCCCTTTCGTAAAAAACCAAATTTTTTTTCTCCCTTTTTTTTCCCTAAAAAACAAAAAAAATCAAATATAAAAAGGGTTTTGGGGGGAAAGGTTGAATCGTCTTCCCCTTTTTTTTCATCCTCAGGGATACCCAAAAAAAAAATTTTAAAAATTTTTCTTTTTCTTGTAACTGTCTAGGTTTTCCCTCCTTTGTAACCCCAAAAAAAAGTGTTGTTTCCCCAAAATGAAAAAAATCTTTTTTGTAAAAAATTTAATTTTTTTTAAAAATTGATTTTTTCCTAAACCCCCTTTTTGGGCCCGAAAAAAAAAAATTTTTTTTTTGGGATGTTAAAAAAAAAAAACCTACTTTCCATGAGGGTCCAAAAAAAAAAAACAGCTTTTAAACTGCAATTTTTTTATTTTATACATAAAGCAAATAAAAAATTTAAAAAAACAAAAATAAAAAAAGGAAAACCCTATGCCCACACTTTTTTTGAACCCCTTTCTTTTAAACCCATCCCCCAATTTCTAAAACATTTCCCCCCGGGTTTTTTTAAAAACCCCTGTTCTGAAAAAATTTCCCCAAAGAAAACGCCCCCCCCAAAACAACGGGGGCCAAAAACCCCAAAAGGGCCCCCCAAATTGGGGGATTTTTTTTTTTTTTTCCCCCTTAAAAAAATTTTTTCCCCATTTTTTTTTTTTCTCTTCTTCTTGCAAGTACTCTGCTTAGTTTTTAAAATTTTTGTAGGTCCCCCAAAGGGGGGTTCCCCGTCCCCCAACTCAACCTTTCAAATTTTAAAAAAACGGGATCTTAAAAAAATTTTTCATTTTTTTTGGCCCTTTTTTTTAAAAAATATTGCGGCGCACGTTTACCAAAAATGTTAAAACTTGTTAAAAATTAAAAGGGTTCGGCCCCCAGTAAAATGGCACGTTACCCTTTGGGGGGCCCCCTTCCCCGGGTTTTTTAAACGAAATCGGGGATCTTACGCTCATAAAAGGGTTCAGTTTCTCCACGCCCCCAATTTTGGGGGTTTTAAAATTTAAAATTTTCCACCGTCAGAGAGGGGGGTTGCGAAGCAGGTTGAAAATGGAAAAAACCCGTTGAAAGACCATTTTTTTATATTTTTTTGGAAGATCCCCCCTCGTTTTCACAAAAGATTTTTTTTAAATTTTTTTTAAAAAAAAAGGGACCTCCATGTCTGGTTTTTAAAAATTTTTTTTCCAAGGGGGCTGTGCCCAAGAAAAAAAAACCTTTGAAAAAATGCAGCGGGTTTTTTATTAGCAAAAACGAGATGTTGTAGACCCATTTTTTTCATTTCACTGGTAGATGTTCATCGTGAATCTCCGTATGTTTCCCCCCCTTTTTTCGGGGTTTTTCCCCCAAACATCACCCCCCCAAGGGGGTTTTTATGAGGTTTTAAAAAACCCGACGGCACCCCCCTTTTTTTTTCCCCCCGACCACGCTTTTTGTATACAGGGGGGGAACGTTTTTGGTTGTGCCTCCTCCCCCTTTTTTGCGTTTCTATTCTCTTGATTCGGGTTTCATTTTCGTTGACTTTTGTAATTTTTGCGATCGTACACATCACCAAAGTTTTAAAAAAAAAATTTCCCCTGACAAAAAATTGTAATAAAAGGGGGGGCCTTTTATTTTTGCTTTTTGTTTCGATTTCCTTTTTCATCGAAAAAATTTCTTCCCCAAATTTTTTTGGGGCCCAAATGCCACAAATTGCAATGCGCCCAATGGGTTTTTTCATCCGCCTTTTTTCCCCCAAACTGACCTCAAAAAAGGGAAAGGGTTTACTGGTCGGGGTCATAGATCCCCCAACAACTGTAGGGAAAAAAAATTCCCCCCCCCGACCCCCCAATTTTTTCCAACGGGGAAAAAATTTTCAAGTCGACATAGGAAAAAAAAGGGCACACCCTGGTTTTGAAAAGAAGGGGGTTGGGTTTTTTCGTCTGTTTACCCCGGGACTTCACCAAAAATAAAGTTGCAGACGAAAATCTCGGAAAAGGGGGACAGTGACAAAACGGTGGGAAAAATAGGTCATAAAACCGGTTTTTTTTTCCCCCATACTCATTTTTGGGTTTTTTAACATTTTTTTGTGCTTTCCCTTTAACCCCCACAAGCAGTTAACCCTTGGTTTTTGGAAAAAACCCTTTTTCCTTTGTTTTTTTTTCGTTGCCCCGGGCCCAAAACACTCTACGGGAAATTTTAAATTCCCCGTTTAAAGGGGGGTTCATCATTTTCCCCTTTTTTTTCCCAAATTTTTGGGGAACCCCTTTTCTTCTTTTTTTAATTTCAATTTTTTTTAAATAAATGTTTTTCAACCCTTTAAAACCCCAAATTGTCCCGTCCCAAGATGTGGAAGAGTTTTCCAATTGGTATCCTATTTTAAAAATTTTTGGGTATTTCCACAGGGGTTTTCCCGGTCCCCTTTAAAAAAGGGTTTTTTTACGAGTGGTTTCCCCTTTTTACCTCTTCCTCAGCACAGGTACGGCAAAAATGAAAGATCATTTTCTTTTTAAAAAGGAAAAGGGTGGGGACGGGGACCCAAACGGGTCTTGGGGGGGCAATACACACTTTTTTAGGGACCCCTTTGGGGACTTTCCCCCAAATTTTTTTATAAAAATATTTTTTTATTTAAAAGGGGGCGGGATGCCCCCGGGGGGTTTTACTTTTTATTTGGGGTTTCCGAATGGATACAGGAGAAAAAGTCACTTTATTTATTTCTTCCTTGGGGGTTTTGAAAACCAAAATTTTAGGGGACTTTTTGAACGGTTTTGGTTTTTCCCCAAAAAAGCCCCCCAAAATAAAAAAGGGTTTTTGGGGAAGGGGAAAAAAAGGGTTCCCCAGTATTCTGATTTTGGTTCAATTTTGGGGATTTCGGGGGCAAAGTAAAATTTCCCCACATTACAACTGTTTTTAAAAAACCCTTTTTGTGTAAAGTTTTTTAAAAAAAAAAAGGGTTTTGGCTTTGGGAAAAAATGCCCAAATTTGAAGTGGGGGAAACCTTTTTAAAAAACTGTCTCCCCTTGGGTAACTTTTTTTGGGAAAACCGTGTGTCCAGAAAAAAAGGGAATTCGTATACGGGTTCGCCCTTTGGGAAAAACCGTAAACGAATGGGGGGCCAATTTTTATTTTACCCCATTTAATGCATGGCAATGTTTTTTACCCCCCGGAAGCATTTTTTTCAAAACCAAAACAACCCCTTTTTATTGAAAAAAGATTTTTGTTTGGATACCCCAAAACAGAGATTCCCGTAAAGGGGCTTTGGGGGCATTAAATTTTTAAAGGGCCAAGTTTTGGGGTTGCACACTTAGAAAGGGGGCGTTTTCCCGGAAAACGATCAATTTGGTCCCCGGGC
Source organism: Solen grandis (assembly GCA_021229015.1). Taxonomy (NCBI): domain Eukaryota; kingdom Metazoa; phylum Mollusca; class Bivalvia; order Adapedonta; family Solenidae; genus Solen; species Solen grandis. Next base: position 12,194 of record JAIFHC010000248.1, on the reverse strand, counting down.
CAACATTTCCCTTTTTTAAAACTCCCCAAAAAAACCTCGCCCCAAAAATTGCCCAACTCTGATTTGCAGTTTTTTTTCTTTTTTAAAAAAGGGGAAAAAACCAGCCTTTTGTACCACTTTTGTTTGGGGCCCCTTTCAAAACGTTTTCCCCCCTTTTCAGGTTTCATGCGTGGGCCCCCGAAAAAATTTACGGGGGATTTTTCCCCAATTTTCCCCCTTTGGGATTTTTCCGGTTGGCTTTAAAATGGAAACCATCCTTTTTTCCCTTTCAGTAAATTTTCCCAAAAGGGTTTTGGGGAAATCGGAAAAAGGGGATGTTTAAAAACTTTTTTAGCCCCATAAATTTTTCACTTTTTTGGGGTTTTTTATCATTAAAATTTTTGTTTTCCCTTTATATAAATTTTTGGTTTTTTGGTTTTAAAACAGGGGGGCGAAAGGGTTCCCAAAAAAAAATTGAAACGTACCCCCGTAAATTTTTGAGAAAACATTTGGGGCCCCTTTTTGGGGGGCTGGGAAAAAAAAACCATGCACAAAATTTTGACAAGGGTTTTTCCCACAAAATTATTTTTTTTCTAGGCCCCCTTTCCCATTTCCCCCATTTCTAAAAAACGGGTTTTTCCAAAAGGGTTTCCCAAAAAACAGTCCCACAAACGCGGGCAAAAAAAAAAATTTGGTAAAATTTTCCCCCAAAACAAATCGGCACTAAAAATTCAAAGAAATGAAAGGTACAGTGGGGATTTCCCCCTGTTTTCGGGGTTTTTTGTACTGGGGATGTAACACTGATTTCGGGGTTTCCAAAAATTTTTTTGGGGGAAAACTTCCTTTTTTTGTCCCCGGGCAGAGAGGGGTTTTTTCCTTTTTCCCCAAAACCCATTTTCCAAAATTTTGGGCTTTTCCCAAATTCATTTTTTACAATGTTTTTTTTAGTTTTTCCCGGGGTTTTGCTTTGTGTGTTCAAAAATTTCTGACTATAAAAATTTTTAAAACCCCGGGTTCACATGGAAGAATCCTTTTTTTGGGGGCATAGTTTGGGCGAAAAACGGGAAAAATTTTTTTCTTGACAATTTGATTTCCCCCTGTTTTTTTTAACCGAAAATTTCAGTTTCACAAAAGGTACCCATCCCGGGGAAACCCCTTGTTTTAGGGGAATCCCAAAAAAAAGTTTTTAAAGTGATAAAGGGGGTCACCTTTTTTTGTCTGTCAGGGGTTTGGGGGATTGAAAAACCCCCGGGCTTTTTTCCCCAAATTGTGGCCACACTTATCACATAGCCCGGTTAAAGGGGGGTTTTAATCTTTTTTTAAATTTTTCTATCCCAAAAGGGTTTGGGATTTGGAAATTTTCCCACACTACCCAAAAATGTCTTTTTTTTTTGGGTTTGAAAAATTTTGCAGATTGCCCCCATAAAAAATTTCCTCGCTTTTTCCGGGTGTATCGCCCTTTTTAAAATTTAGTTTCCCCTATCCCAAAACCCCAATTGACGTCCCCCGCACATGGGGGCGTAAAAAATTTGTCTTTTTTTTACCATATTCGTTTTACTTTGGAAATTTTTTTCAAGCTTGGGCGACCCAAAAAGTTCTTTTGTTCTTCCACCCCCCTGGGGAAAAATTTTACAGGGGTTTTTATTTTTTTAACCCCGGGGTTTTCCCGTCTAAAAACCCCCAAATTTTTTGGTTGCTTTGTGTTACTTTCTCTATTTGTTCAACAGCGTTTTCCCCCGAAAGTGTTTTCATTCCCAAGGGGAAAGGGGAAAACCAAAAACCAAAAGGGCGGGGTGATTTATGGAGATAAATTTGATCGTTTTAAAAGGACCCGTGCTTCTCTGTAAAACCCCTTTTTTCCCCCTTTCCCCTTTTAAAAATTTGGGTTTTTAAAAATTTAAAAGGGGTTTTTTTAAAATTTTTCCCAAAAGTAACACATACAGGGCCCCCTTTTTTTTTAAACTTTTTTGAAGTTCTCTGGGACCGGGCTTTTTTGGAAAAAAATTTTTTCCCGGGGAAATCACTCTTGGTTTTTTTTTGCAGGGGGGTCTTCATCGCTCTTTCTTCACTACCGAATCGTTGGATTTTAAGAAAATGATCCCCCGGCCCTATAAAGTGCGGGGGGGCCCCCGCCCAAATTTCCCTCACTTTTTAAACCGATTCGAGGGCCCCTTTTCAAAAAGCCCTGCAACACATTTGATTTTTGGGGGGAAAGGACAAAAAAAACTATAAGGACAACTGATCAACAAAAAAAAAAAAAGAAAAGTGACTGCTACCGCTGCGGGGGAAAAGGGGAAAAAATTCATGGGGATGTACGAAAAAAAGTTTTAAAAAATAGGGGTTTTGCTCCCGTTGTCATAAACCCGGGAAAATTTTTTTTTTTTTTCCCAAAAACCCCGCAGTGGGGGTACACCGCCCCCAAACCCCAAAGGCCCCCTTTTTGCACCCCTTTTCCAAAAAAAGGGAAAAAGTTTTTGTACTGAAAACCCACGAAAACGAAAAGGCGGACAGTAAAATGCAGAAAAGGGGCGTAGTTGAGACTTTCACAACGGGCATTTATTTTTGAGTTACTAGGGGCCCCGTCTTTTGGGGGTTTGAAAAACCCTTTTCCGAAAAAAACCCAAGAAACGCAAAAAGAACGTAAAAAACATGAAGGGTTTGTCCTGTGGCTCCCCCCTCAACAACCCCGTACAATTTTTAACCAAACCAGCTAAGAAGCAAAAAAAAGGAAAATTTTAACACAAAAACTCGAAAAAAAATTTTTTTTTATTTTCCCCTTTTTTTGCTTATGCCCCGTTTAATTAAATTTTTCGTTGAAATTTGTTTTTTTTTAAAAAAAAAAAAAAAAAACATTTAAAATTGAAAATTTTTTTATCCTTTCAAAAATTTTCATTGAAAGGGCCTAAAAAAGGGCCCTTAAAATTTTCTGAAAGGGGCCCCCACCCCCTTTTACTCAAATAAAATTTTCCGCCAAAAAAACCCCGGGGGTTTGGTTTTCCGGGAAAAAAAACCGACAAACCCGGGTACAAGGGAAAAGGGGGTAAACTCGGGTACAAGTTGACCCCCCTTTTCCCCTTTAAAACCCTTTTCCCTTGTTTAAAAATTTTTTTTCCCCTTTTTCCCAAAAACCCCCCCCTTTCCTTTCCCCGGGGGAAAATTTTCAAAGGGAAATTTTAAGGGGAAGAAGAATAAACACACATTACACAATTTTACCCCAAAAAAAAATGGGTTTTGGGGGAATCCCCCCCAAATTAAAGGGGGGAAGGGACAATGCTTTTTAATTTTAGGTCAAGGTCGAAAAACATCATTTTTTTTTTTTTGGATAAAAAAAAAAACTTTTCCCCCTGTTTGGGGGGGGCCCCCAAAAAAAGGGGAAATGGGGAAAACCCGGGACTTTTAAAACGGGGCCCACATACTCTAAACTTTATTATTCATGATTGAAACATGACCCAAAAACCCCGATTAAAACCCCCGATTTCCCTTAAAAATTTTTCCTTTTGGACAACCCCAGTTTTTAGGGGGGGCGCCCCAAACCCGCAATCACGACCTTTTTGGGGTTTTGGGAAAATAATTTCCCAAAATCTTTAAAAAGGGGGACCCCCTAATTACCGGGCATTCCCCTTTTGAAGATTTTTCCATTCCCCCACTACAGGGATGGGGGGAAAAGTGAATTCTTTGGGGGGAAAAAGAACCCCCCCGTTGCTTTTTTTCATCCCTTGCGGGGATGGGTTAAGGGGATAGGGGCGGGGGAAAGGGGCTGAAAACGTGTAAAAAGGCCCAAAACAATTAATAAGAAACAAAACGGCCCTTTTCGGGGGCCCAACCCCAAATTTTTCCCGAAAGGCTTTTTTTTTTGTCAACCCCCCTTTTAAACCCTTTCAAAAAATTTAAAGGGATGGGTCCCCCTTTAAAAAAAAAAAAAAAACATACGTCAAGGGGGCAATATTGCGCCCCTTGGGAAAAATTTGGGGGGGGGGAAAACCCTATCCGATTTTTAAATCCCCCTTTAGTTAGAAAAAAAAGGGGTTTGGACTTTGTTTTTTTTAAACTTAGGGGCCCCCTAAATTTTTTTTTTGAAAATTTTGTACCTTGGGGGGAAATAGTAAGATTCGGTACCAAAAAAAAAAAAATTTTGGTAAAAAGGGAAACCCAAAAAAAAAAAATTTTAAAGGTCCCCCCGGAAACCAAATTGTCCCCCCTTTCAAACCCCCCTCCTAAAAACAGTCGAAAAATTTTCCCATTGGGATCAAAACCCTTTAATTGTGCACCCGAAAAAAAAATTATTGCCCAAAAAATTTAAAAAAAATTTTGAAAAATTTAAAAAAAAAGGAAAAAGCGTAACTAGAAAAATTTTTTCATAAACCCGAAAAGCGAAAATTTAAAAAATTTGACCGACCTTTTTTTTTGTTTATTTGATTTAAAATTTGTTTTTTTTTTTTGATCTGGCCCAATTTTTTAAAAGAAACGGACAAAACCCCAGGGCCCGGGGCCCCCCTTCCTGGTTTAAAACCCCTGGCTATCAGACCCCAAAGTTTATTGCCTATTGTTTTAAACCCCAAAAACCTGTCCCCGGGCCCTACTTTTCCCCCCCTAAAAAATTTTGAATTCGTCCCAAATTTTTTTTAAACAAAAAAAATTTGGGGAAAAAATTTTTTTAGGTGCCGGGGTTTCCATATAAAAAAGGGGTTTTTTACTTTTGGGCGCCAAATTTCCCGGGGGTTTAAAAAAAAGAAACAAAAAAGTGGTTTCTGTTTTTGTTTTTTTCCAAAATTCAAAAAAGGGACTTTCCCCAAAAATATTTTTTAATTTAATATGAAATTTTTTAAAACAGCGAAATACTTTACCCAATAAAAAAGATCCCATTCAATTTTTAAAAATTTTAAAAAAGTTTTTGAAGTAAAAAGCCCCAAAACCCCTAGGGTTTTTGGGGACCAGAGAGAATTTTCCCTGAAATTTAGGGGGGGGGAAAAAACAAAAAATTTTAAAATTTTAAAAATTTCGTGCAGCACGCCCTCTGCCCCCACCCTAAAAAAACAGATTTTTTTCCAAAAAGGAAAAAAAACCTTTTGGGGTTTTTTTTAAAAAATTTAAAAAAACGGGGAATTTTTTGCCCCAAAACCCCCAAAAAGAGGCTGGGAAAACAAAACCGGACTTAATGACGAAAACAAGACCCCCGTCCCACGGAAAAACAAAAAAAAAATGACACACAGAAATTTTTAAAAAATTTAATATATTTAAAAACCCGTCTCCCATATTTCCCTGGGTCGGGATTAAAAGCCCCCCTAAACATTTTACTTAACTTTAAAAAACTGTTTTAAAAAGGACTACTTTTCGCCCCCTTACCCCCTTGAAAAATACACCCCAATTACGGAAAATGTTTACAACATTTTTATGATGGTTTTGACGGGGTGTAGTTTTAACGCAGGGGCAAAAACCCTTTTACAGGGGGGTAAATTTTTTTTTTTAAAAAAAATTTTTAAAAATTTTTAAAAAATTGTCAGAATGGAAATGCATGCTCTTGTAACGAAAAAAAAATAAAAAAAAAGAAAGGGTTTAAAAAATTAAAAAGGGGAAAGGAAACCCCGCGTCGCAAAAACAAACACAAGAACCAAATTTTTAAAAAAAATGTACCTAGATAGAATTTTGGTATTTCTGGGAATTCACCGCAGAGCTTTTCCCTTTAAAAAAAAAAATAAGAACGACACATAAAAAAAAGTTTTGAAAAACAAAACAAAAGGTTTTGCAAAAAAAACTTATACCCAAAAAAACATTTTTTAAGTTGTTTTTGGGGGTGGCAAAATAAATTTTTGGCAAAACCCCCCCGTCCCCCCTTTGGTTGGGTGCACAGTAGTGCCCCCCCCGAACTCCCCACAACGGGGGGATTTTTTTAACAGTATTTTTCGTGAATTAAAAAGACTTTGGTCTCGGGTCTCAAGGTGACATTTTTTTTTTGGCTTTTAAATTTGGAATGAAATTTTGCCTTTTGTACAAAAAACCCCAAAACGTTTTCATCTGACGGGTGGAATGACGGGGTTTTTGAAAAAACAGGGTGAAAGGGGGGTTTTTTTTCGGGGGAAACAAATAAAGGTTTTAAAACTGGAGTCAGGGGGATGAGGGGGGAGGAAAAACTACCCGACTCAATAACTTTTTTAAAAAAAATTTTTTTTCCGTGGTTTTTTTTTTGGGGGGAAATTTTTCCATCTTGCAAAAAAAACCCCCTTTTTGGGGGAACAAAAGTTCCTGTGGGGGCCCCTTCCCCAGCCCCCTTTTTCCTTCCCCCGGCTGTAAAAGGTTACCCCGGGGAAAATTTCCCCGGGTTTTTTTTCCCACAATATGGGGTTTGGGGAAAACCCCCGGGGGTAAACCCCCTTTGTGTTTTCCCCCCGAAAAATTTTTTTTAAAAGGGGGCCCTTTTTCCCCCCCCCCAGTTTTCGGCCCTGTTTTTTGGGGGCAAATAAACCCCTTTTTTTGGGGACAGCTTGTTTCCCCCTGAGGCCCTGAGCTAGCTTGAAAGGGAGGGGGGGAAGGGGGTTTTTAAATTTTTTTGCACATACCCCCAAAGGGTTTCTCTAAACCCCGGGGGTTAAAAAGTTTAAACCCATTTTTTGGAAAACCCCCGGGGAACTTGGTTTTCCCCCCCAAAAAATTTAAAAAATGTGGGGAAAAAAACCCCTTTTGGGGTCGTTCTTTGTACATTATATGCTTAAACGTTTGGGGGCCCAATGTAAAATTTCCAGAAAAAATTTTTGGTCATTTTCGGGGGGCCCAAACTTTTTTAAAAAAAATTTTGGGTTTAAACGCCCCGCGGGGGTTCCCCCGGGGTTTGGAAAAGGGGTGGTCGAGATTTTTTTACCCCACTATCTTGAAAATGCTTGTATACTCTTCCCTAAAAAATTCCCCACCCTGTCACATGGAGTCTCTGGGGGAAAAAAAAAAAAACCAAAAAAAAATTTCATACAAACCCCAAAGCATTGTTTGAGCAGAGGGTTTTTTAAAAGGGTTTTTGCCTGAGCTTCCCGGGTTTTAAAAAGGTCAGTTAAAACCAAAATTGCTCAAAGCCCCCCTTTTGGGCACTAAAGGGGGCAGAAAATCAACAAAAACCCCTTCCCCGGGGTTTTGGAAGATGATATTTTCTAAAATTTCCCCTTCCCAACCTCCCGAGGTTTTTTTCGCAAGATGCACCTTGAGAAATTCTGGAGGGTCTCCACATCTTTCTCGAGACCGGGGCCCTAAAACCTTTGTTAGCCAGCCATAAAGTCTTGCCCCCCCCCCTGTTGCCCACATAAACATGGCCCCCCCCAAAGGTTTTGGCTAAAAAAAACAACAGGCAAAAAAATTTGTCTAAAGGGTTTTTTCCCTAAAGGGAAAAGCATTTCTGAAACAGAATCCCTTTCCCCCCAAGGAAAAAATTTTTTTCCAACCCCTGGGGGATTTTTTGTACCCCCAAAAGCCCCCTTTTGGGGGGGGCCCCTTCCCCCCCGGGACAGAATGTTTTCCCCCCGGGGCTTTTGAGCCCTCCCCAAAGGGCATTTTCTCAAAATGTTTGGTTTCCAAAAAACTGGTGGGTGGGGGGCTAAAAAATTTTCCCCCCGCAAAGGAGGGCAACCCCCACACCCCACACACCAGCCAGGGGGAACAGCCCCCCTAAATTTCTACAAAAATAGTTGTAAAACAGGAAGACCGGGGGGGGGGGTTCCTACTCAAGCCATCACATCAGCATTCGTTCCAAAAGGGTTATTTTTTTTAAAAACAAAATCAAATGCTGATAAGGGGCCAACCCCAAAAGCCCCCGCTCATCAATTTTTGGGGAGGGTATTGAAAAAAATGGGGGGCAGGGGAAATTTTTTTGGTTTTGACAAAAAATTTAAAATTCCAAACAGATAGTAAAGAAATTTGGGGCTGGGGTTGGCCCTTTTAAAAGGGGGAAAAAAATTGGGGGTTTAAAGGGGGTTGGGTATTTTTTTAAAAAGGGTTTAAAAATTTTTTGCGGGGAAAAGCAATCCTCGTCCTTCCCAAACCCTGATTCTGGTAAAAAAAGGGGACCCCCCCAAAATTTTAAATTTGCACCCGTTAAAAAAAAATTTGGAAAACATATGGGCAAAGGCAAAATTGGAGGGGGTTTTAAAAACTGTTGAGATTTTTCCAAAACGTCTGCGGGGGTTTTTCCCCCCAAAACCCCCTGACACGGATTAAAATTTGGGTTTTTCCCGTTTCCCCCTTTTTTTCCCACCAGGCCATTGGAAATTGGACCTTAAAGGGTTTGTTAAAAGGGGTTTTTCCCCTAGGGGTTTTAAAAAGCTCTTAACTTTTAAATTTGGTAAAAACCAGAAAACCCCCCAAAAAATGACGAAAAAACCCTTTCCCCCTTTTTTTTGGGCCCCGGGGCCAAAAAAAAAAATGCAAAAAATCTTGTTTTGGGTCTTTAAAAAAACCTTTTTACTACTGATTACTTTCCCAAAATGAAAAAATCTTGTCTTAAAAAAAAAAAATTTTTGGAAAAGGTTCGTTTTAAAGGGCCCCTGTTTTTCTATCTACTGAAACAAGTTTCCCCACCCCATCCTTTTTCCCGGGAAAAATTCTTGGAAAAATTTTTAAGGGGGAAAACATAAGGGGAATCCCCCAAAAAAATTCCCCCGAATGAAAAACCCCCCAAAACACTTCCCATCATGCTTGGGGAAACCCCCGGGGGGATTGGTTAAACCAAATCCCATGCGATTCCACTCATAAAACCAAGATTGCCACAAAAAAAGCATTTTTTTTGGTTTTTTCCCCCCCTCAACTTTAAAAATTTCCCAATAGCCTGATCGAAAACAAGTTTTGGGGAAAAAAAAAAAGACCCCCACAGATTTTCCCCCAAATATCGTAAAAACCGAGGGGGATTGTAACATTTTCGGGTTTTTTTTCATTTAGCTGACCCAACCCCCCAAAGGGCCCAAAAACCGGAGAGAACCGCCCCCTTTTTCCCCAACAAGAACAATGTTAGAAGAAGGGGGACTCCGTTTTTTCTGATAACCCCGGGCTCCAACTTTTTCCCGAGATGCTGTGGGGCCCTTAAAACATCCCCGGGGGGGATCCCCCCCATATGGCTGTTTTAAGGGGGAAACCGGGTCTTCCAGGACAATTTGTGTTTTAAAATATAGTGGAAAAAAAAGGGCCCGGGGGCCCCAGGGGGAAAAAAAAATGGGGCCATTTTTTTAAACCCAAAACCCCCTTTAACCCCTTTTCCCAAAATTGATCAAATTTTTAGGGGGCCCCCCCCAACTTTTTTCCAGGTAAAAAGTTGGTTTTAAAAAGGGGTTGGGGTTTTTAACCCTTGGGGAGGTTTTCCAAAACACAAAATTCACAAAAATTGAAAACTTTTTTGGGGGGAAAGGGGCCCCCAAAAGGGTTTTTTGTCACTTTAAAAAACCTTTCCGAAAATTTTTCTATTAGGGTTTTGGGTTTTTAAAATTTAAAAACCCCTTTGGGGGAAAAAAAATAATTTGCATACTTTTAAAAAAAATTTTTAGTGACACCCCGTGTGACAGAACCCAAAACCCCTCCCCAAAAAAAAAGTAAAAAGAAATATGGGGTAGGTTGGACAACAACGGGTTTTTTGCCCCCCCATTTTAAACCTGAGCGGACATTTTCCCCCCCCTCAATTTTTTTAAATTGAAAATTTTCCCCTGGGGGTTTGTACTGACGGGGCCCTTTTAAAAGAAAAACCAGTTTTCCCTGTGGCCACCCGGGGAAGTTTGCTACATTTTTTTTGGGTTTTTAAAGGGGTTTTTGGGAAAAAACCTTTTTCCCCTGCCCCCCAAAAACCCCTACCTCTCCCCCTTTGGGGTTTTTAAAGGGGGTTTTTTGGGTCCCCGTCCCTTGAACCAAACCCCAAAGGGGAATTTTCCCCTGTAATTTTAAAAAGTTTCCAATTTTTCCCCCAAAATTTAATTAAAACCTTTTTTCCTTTTAAAATTTTTAAAAATTTGTTAAAACCCTTTTTTAAATCTCCCTGACAGAAATTTTTAGCTTGCTGGGGGTTTGCTCACTAAACCCCCTTTTAAAACAGGTTGGTGAGAAAAGCTAAACTCTTGCTAAATTTTTTTTACTTTTTTCTAATAAGGGGGACTAATAGCTTTTTTTAAAAAAAGTCAAACTTTGCCCCGTCAAACCCCTTTAACTTATCTGGTGAAATGAGGGCCAAAATTTTTTCATCTCAGCATTTCATTTTTTTCTTCAGTAAAAAATTTTGGAACAAACCGGGCCCCTTGGTAATTTATAACTCAAATTTTTACGGGAAAATGCAGAAACTGACCCCTTTTTGGGCTCTGAAATCACTAAAAAAACCCCCTTTCAAAAAAAATTTTTTCTGTCAGCTGGTTTGCAAACATTAAAAACCTTTTTGTGAAAAAATTTGATAAAGGGGAAAACTTTCCCCCCAAAAAAAAAAAAAAAAAAAAAACCTGTCTAGCAAACCCTAAGTACCTTTTCATTGTTTTTCATTAAGCAAAAAGTTTTAAAAGGGGGGCAGTCTAAAGCATTTAAATTTTCAAAATGCCACCCCCCTTTTAAAACATTTTTACCTCTCGGTTATGGTTCCTAAAACCCGAAAATACAGGAAGCTTTGGTACAAAAAAACGTACAAATATCTGTCATCTTGACAATCTGAATTCCCCAAATTTTGTTTTTAATGCCCTTAAAAGGGGGTTTATTTTTTGGTGAGGAAAAAGGGGGCCCTTTCCCCAAACCTTTGGGGAAAAGGGTTTTTTTTATTTTAAAATTTTTTTTTTTAAAAATTTTTGTTTTAAAACCCCTTTTTTTTTCCAAAATTTTTTGGCCCCCTACCCCTCTCCCCTTCGTCATGGTAAAATTTTTTTTTTTTCTGCCATTATAACAGAAAAAACTGAAAAAATTTGGCCACTTCGATCGGAAGGGATAAATTTTGTCAGCAGTCAACGACTAAAAAAACAATAAAAAAATAGTGTACTCACTAATCACAAAAAAAATTTCAAAACTACTCACCCTATCTAGTTTTGCAATGTAAAGAACTACTGAAAAATTTCTAATATTCCCGAAAAAAAAAAAAGTTATGTACTAAAATATTGACATTTATAAAACCATGAAAAATTGAAAAACATAAACAGAAATTTCAAGTAACATGTAATAATCCACACAAAAATAATAATGTATAAAATGCAGATTAATAATCCCCCTTTTTAAAAATTTCTCAAACTTTTACACAGTGATAATGCAATCTTTTGTTAAAGAAATCAAATGTGCAAAATAAAAAAGGGGGAAAGAAAAGAATTAAATGGGTAAATTCAATATTTTTCATCGGTAAAAACATTCGTTTAAAACAAAGTAACAAAGATAGAGAGATGAAAAAAAGGGGGAAAGAAAGAATGATGAATTAGAAATGAGAGAAAACATAAGAATTTCCCCTTTAGGGAATTTCACATTGTAAGTCACTTTTTTACATTTGTTAAAAACAATAAAAAAAATGAATAAAATAAAAATAGCTGATTAGTTGCAAAAATGCACCAAATTTACCTATACCCCAAAAAATTGTGTTTATGAAAGGGGGGGAAAGTTGACTGAACTTTTACCTACTTTTTGAAAAAAAAAGTATGCCCAAAATTTTAGAAGTTATAAACTGGGATGCTACTTAATGCACGAAAATATAAAAACGCCAGAAATACAATGAAAGATACGTCAATTTAAAAGGTATTCTGGAAAATATAATGAAAATACTAAAAAAAAAATCAAAAAAACTAGCGGAACTTCTTTTTATCTCAACCGAAAGAAAGAAAACAAAAAAAAAAAAATTTCAGTTTTAAATCACTAATAAACAAATTTCTAGCATATTTTTTCTGAACGTATTGAAAAAATAAAAAAATTTTAAAATTTAACAATACTTACTTTCAATATACTGTCAAAATTTATCCATTTTTTTCCTTTTTCCAAAAAAAATTATGAAAAAGGAAAACACAAAAGAGTTTACACAAATATTGTGACGTTATCCAAAAGATGAGAATGTTAGTTACCCGGAAAGACGTAGTATTCCCCCTTCGTCATGTATGGAATCCTGGGGCGCGAAAAATGAAAATTGTTGTCATGATCTCCAGCGAATGAATCGCACCCACCCCTGAAAAAAACATGAAAAAAAGGGGTTAGCACTTAAAAAAAAATAACCCCTGGTACCACTGTCGCCCCCTCTAACCCCGAAAAAAAAAAAC
>JAIFHC010000247.1:0-50000 GCA_021229015.1 Solen grandis | reverse complement strand
TAAACAAATTTGGCTTTTCCTGGTTTGGGATCGAACCCACGAACTTCCGTTCCAAAGATGGATGCTCTACACCTCGACCATGAGGGACGGTCCCGACATTATGATATACAAGATCGAAATGTTTATTTTGTGACAAAATATTTTATAAATATTATTATTAGCTGTGAAACAGGGAATTTACATTTGTCCATGTCTAATTTATTTTTATATACATTACACATAAGATCGGCGATGAAAAGATATGTGGTACAATACCATTTACTACTACCATTTCCGAGTCCAAAACAAATGTGTCATTGGTGAACAAAGGAAGCGAACCATCTGGGGGATTTAATATAACTCTTAACCAAGGTAAGCATTAAACCATTTGCTTTCTGTGAAGCCTTTTCTGCTGTAAATAATTTTATATAAAGCTTATATCATTTTAACGTCTACTGAGAAACTAACCCTCATCCCTCACGAGGGTCTCTTACTGTGCACAGTACTTGTACCGTTCTAGATAATGCAACATTTTGTCCCCGATCGGGAGTTTTAACCCACAATCTTCTGATCCATAGCCATCTTCCTTTCTTTTGGACCTCGGAGCCCAAAATTATATTAAATGCAATTGAGCTTTTATGAAAGTTTAAACTTTTCAACTTTTTCGTGCTATTAAACCATCCCTTAACCGTGACGGGGGCCGGCATTATCTGTCGCACATCTGGGATTCAATGTTAACATCGCTCACGTCCTCGGGCGGTGTAAATCCCCAGTAGAGTCATTCTGCTGACAAAGTATGTACTATACAGACGAAAGCTCCAGGTTCGTTTTTCATGCATTGTGTGCGAAGTTGAAAAGTTTGGAATTTTCTATATAGCAATTAATGAATGATTGTTTTTCTTTCATCAGAAATAGGTATAGATTTAACCTTCAAGATATATAAATAATTTTAAAATTTATGCAATTATTTTGGGGGGTTTTCAGTCCTTAGTCCAGGTCGATGTGACATATTGGGGTCAACCCAAAAAGATAAAATCTTGAATGTAGCTGAACCACGTCCTCTTTGTAGCGAATGGATCATACATGCAAATCATTCAGGTAAGATTATTTTGTCCGTATTCAAAAGAATTAAGAAGTTGTTATATATACATAATATAGCCTTTGCTATTTTTTTCTTGAAACATTCTGCACAAATATGCAAACAAATACTACGTTCTGCAACCATATTTTATTTCCTTGATTTTCTTTTGGTAAAATATATTCCTTGTATGCCTATATGAACATTTTGAGATAAATGTCCTACAAATGATTTGTTTTAGAGCTAGATAAGTTATGACTTAAACTCCATCAAGCTCTTTCATTAAATTGCATATTTGGGCGTGTCTCACTGACGCATATCTAATGTTCATATAAAAAGTCGGTGTTTTATCGGTTAAACAAAGACTTTATCATGAAATAAGTTACATTTTTCGTATATTCTAGATAAAACTGTGACTGGGCAACGACTCAACTTCGCATCAGTTCAAGGCGGTTGTGTGGACGTTTACGAGTATAATAGCAACGCCTTGTTAACGTCAATCTGTCAATCAAATCAAGTAAATGTTAGCCGTGTTGTCAGGCTACAAACGTCAAGCATGGCAGTAACTTTCAACCTAACATATGGCTTAAAATTCGGTAAGCATATAGAAATTATCACTCTCCATAAGATCTAAAAGTGTATAGGAAAATATAATCCTGGGTTACCTGAGTTAAAACGACTGGTTCCCATTATCGCAATTGAGATAAATGAAAACGTTTTCAAACATAATGCATGTGTGTGTGTGTGTGTGTGTGTGTGTGTGTGTTATTTTTCCTTTATTTCTTATCAAGTGTCTTTTTTATTCTTTTCATGTTTTATCAAACATGCCTTGCCTTTAAAAAAAGGATGACGTTATTATGTACGTAGGAAGTACAACAGTTCAGTAGGGCATTTACTATGTTACCTTCTCTTGAATACTCTCTTAAATTCCGGGTATACAATAAGCGGGCTAAAACATGCAGTGGAGCAATTGTATTGCTGTCCAATTTTCAATTAGATTTGTTATTGGCCTTTAACTAAATATTCATTAATCAATAGTTCTGTAAGTCAAGAAAATAATTAACTACTTATCTGCAACAAACTTATTTGTCTTTTTATCAACATGCATGCATAATAGAGGCTTTTATAATATTATTGAAAATTAGCAGTAACATTCATCATGAGAGGTTTCATTTGATATTTTTATCGATAAATCGTAGTGTGTAATAATTGAGTTAGTAATGATATACCGGTATACCGGTAAACAACGGTACTAAACAGCTGGTGGTACGAACCGGTACAATGTATCTCGTTGGTTTCCGTTAAACGGAAATGATCAAATGCAATGCGTAAGGTCTATTTGATGTAAAAAAAAATGGTACCAAAAACTCTCTGGGAGAGCCTCATGGAGGTCCTCTTCTTATTTTAAAGCTAAACGACTCGCTTTAACATCTAATAAATGAGTTAAATGCAAAGCAACAAATATACATCAAATTCTATTGTATTCTTTGTTAACACTTAGTAATCAGTGACGATTAAAGGTTACTACAGTAGTAGCTTATTGGTAGTACATCATTTGATCTACTAAAATATATTATAAATGTTTCTATTATTATATCCTGTTTAGCAGTCACGTGGAAACTTATTTTTACATATGGCTAAATCCCGCCTTTATTTTGACAAAAAGTATTTGTTTACAACTCTTTTCTTGTTTACAAATTCAGAAATTTCTTATTTCTTCCATGAACAATATTTAGAAAATAATCCATAAGATTAAAACTTCAAAACAATAGGTCACAAGGCTTATTCCCTAAGTAAAGGCATTTAAAGTTTTTTGTAAGGGCATTTACTAAGGCGAAATTTAAGTTTGGTGTGAAAAATATTCATTAAATAAATGGATATCTTTAGGATTGTATGCCTTCTACCAAAATTCTGTGTACATTTCACACAAAAATAACGCGTATCCGTTGCAGTTTCTGGTTCTGTTTTTTTGTTCCAAACACTCTCCTGTATTGTTGTGACAGTCGCTATGATTAGTATGTACAGTACATTAGACAATTTTGGCAATATCTATCCTAACAACGGTTCAAAAAAGTTTGCTGTTGGAAACAGTACTGAAAACTATGAAGTTGAAGCATGCGCAATCCTTATTCGATCTTGTATATTCCATTATACGGAAGTTGTTACAGTTGCCTTTTGGTTAAAGTATAAAATTAATTTATGTATGACAATAAAAAATGTCGTGATCGTCTTAAAATTCTTTTTTTTTTAAGTTGATTGTGACTAATGAATTGTCCCAGATAAGTAATGACCTATTTTCAAATTCACTGGATAAAATGTTATCGGAATAATGGAATATAGGGGGTTTATATTTTGCAAACATTTGTGATGATATAGTTTGCCTTCCATTTTTATGTTTTCATTGATGAGATAAAATATTCTCTTTACATTCATATGATGTATATCTATACGAAAGAGTTTTTTACCAATAAGGTACTTTTATACAAATAAAATAGAAAGCATCTATTTCGCCCTCACCCCCCACCTCTCTCTCTTTCTCTCTCTCTCTCTCTCTTGAAAAAAGTAATATTTTTGAATGAGAGCACAGGAATAACTGTTAATATCCAAAAACAGCATTAAATGACGTTTTGATTAATGCAGTAGATAAGTTTATGTGTTATAAATTTGTATCTGTTTCATCAGAGTTACCAGAAGCTGGCGTTTGCCACTGAGTTTCACACTTCCGCCAAATTGTTCGCAAAATTAAAGTAAGCGTGCAAATTTCATCATGTAAAATAAATATCACTGCTCGTTATATATATATATATATATATATATATATATATATATATATATATATACGATACATTTATTTGTCGAATTATTTCAAATTCAAGAATAGCATTTCAAATTATTACAGCAGATGTAAATGACGTTCATTTGGTGGATGTCAAATTAGCTGGAGGAAACCAAAATAGTGGGGTTGTACGACTGCTGTCTTCAGATGGAGGAGTCGGATACATATGTCCCACATTTTACATTGGTCGCATTGAACTCAATCTTATATGCAAAGCACTCGGATACAGGTCGGTACCTAAAGACTTTGTTATCTAAATCAATTTATTTTTCCAATGCGTGAAGAAATCGTTTTATAATCTTTCTTGATATATATCGTATGATTTCTATTTTCAAGGTATGTGATCAATATCGATAGGTCTAATTACACATCTCTGCAAACAGTTTCTGAACTTAAATGCAACGAGGATGCAACATCACTTGACAGTTGTCGTTTTGTCTGGTCCAGTGAGTGCATATATGGAAACTCTTTGAATATCACCTGTGGTGAGTTTTTTGTTGTTTGCATCATGAATTGAATAATTATCGATCATGAAATGATATTCATAGTCAATTTATGTATTCATATTTATCGTGTTAACAGGAACGATATAAAACGATGGCCACGAATGATATTGAATATGCTTATATTCATCACATAACTCAACGCACCAGCTGTTATTGCTTTAATGGTTTCGTCAATGCGTTGTCCTAATATCTGTGAACATGAAGCCAGTAGCTCGGTTTAAAAGAATACACCAAAAATATAGTTTCCATTTAAATTTAAGGCATTTAATGGGGGTTTTTTTTAGATAAAATAGATTAATGATAACGACATCTTCAGATTGTAAGAAATATGTGCATTAAATAAATATACATAACTTTGATAAATCACGTGGTATATAACACAATTGACTATTTAAGCCTATATTGATGCAATATGAAATACGCACTCTGTTACCTGTGCCCATTATTAGGTTTCGTCTAGATGTTGATTTTTTATTGTGAAAAGCTTATCTATAACATTTTATTATAATGAGGCTTTTCTGATTTACAAAGGTGGCAAAGACATGTCTTGTGAGGAAGTATCGGGAATTAACTATATTAACTTCTGTGACTATGAATACAATTCAACCACGTTTTTTGCTGTCCCCGGAAGTAAGTGCTACTTTTCAGTCACATTTGATTTATATAAGTTATTTTATTTATAATTTACAATAACAAAAATAACAGTAGTCAATAAAAGAGTTTATGTTGACTTTAATCGAATAACTATACAATGTATAAATTCTTATTAGCTATTGAAAGTAATGACACAATGTGCCTCCTGGATATGATAAGTATGCTCCATGCAGTCCTATTCTACGATTATATGCATTTCAATCAACGAATTTTCAATGAAAAACGCATCATAAATACATGTACATTTATAAATTATAAACATTGTTATCCATTATTCTCCATTTTTTTTCAGTATCCTACATAGCCTAGTCTTACAACACATTTATTTTCATTTTTCAGTGCATTCCTATTTCCATATAATTGAAGAAAAAGAGCATCTCATTGCTTTTTAAACTAGTTTCATAATTGGTGTAACTGTGAAATACTTTGTTTGATTAAACATATTTAAAAAAATACAGGTGGACTAACTGCAATTCCAATCAGTGAAAGAATGCGACAAGGAAACGTGACATCTGCTATGTTCAGCTACAAAATTGGATCATCGTTTTCGTTCAAAATCACGGTCAGAAATATATTTGATGAATCGATAATGATTTATCTACTGACGCAAACTGGAGAAGAAAAGATGATGAATAGCCCAAGCTTTCCGATAATTGGAACGTATTCTTCGTGCTTTTCATTACCAGACGCAAATGCTGCAACTAATGTCAAGCTTAGGTTTGTTATTGACACCGGAGAATCTTTAGAAGAAACAAATAGCGTGTTCGTACTACATTGGACAAAACTGCTTGAAAGAAGTTCTTGTCCAGGTAACTCAATATACAACGTTAGACTGAATTAGGTTTGACTCAATTGTTAATACACAATTTAATTTAATACAGAGTTTTAGATTATATAAGTTCAACTATTTTAATATTTGGTAGACTATTCAATCTGGTGAAATAATATACAGTAACCATTGTTGATAATGATAATAGTTTTACTAAGGAAACTCAAGGAGTGATATATAGTGAAACCTTTTTTACAACATCATTCTTTATAGCAACATCCTCTTTATAAAAGCAGTAGTCTCGAAATATAAAGTGCATAATATTTCTTTGTCTCTATTCTTTACAATGACAATTTCCTTATAACAGAAAACTTCGCTAAAACAAACATCATTGTTGTAAAGAGAGTTGATTGTACATTAACATACTCGAAATAGTGTACTTTGGTTTTGTTAAACGAAACAAAAGCATAATTGCACCAACACCTTTCTCATGGGTATTTTCAAACAAAATATTTCAAAAGACAAAGATTGCAATTCCTCATCTATAATGATAATTTGATAAAATCATATATACCAGGATTCTTCATTTGCGCCTGGGTAGTACAAATATCAAAGAATAATAAGCAATTAAAAATGCTGATGAATGTTTTAAGCTTATATATTTTAATAATTTTATATGTTTCATTTTAACGTGTCATCGACTTACATCCATTATTGTAAATATTTCAGACACGTATCCATTAATATTTGATGACCTCGGAGTAAATGATCATATCATTCAAGGAAATATTTGTCCTTTCGACCAAAATAACGTGTGGGGCATAGTTGAAAGTAAGCATTCTTTTAAGTCAAAAAATATATATTTACAAGTAAATTAAGTAATTATATACAATCACATTTAACGTTAAATAAATGTACATGAAATGATGTGTATGTATTGTATAAATAATCGCTGTGACCTAGTGGTGACGGACATTACTGTGGATCCGAAATGTATGGCTTCGAAACCCGTTGGGGCAAGAACATTTCTTTTTACTTCTATTGGTCTTTCTTATTGCAAAGTATTAGTCCATTGTAGGAATCGTCTAGAAGGATAGAAATATATCATGAAAATTCTCAGTCGACGCAATATAGATAAATTGAACTAAATTGAATGGTAAATATTATATCTATTTTAAATATTTTGTTCTTTTGTCAGATTCGCTGGTGGCTACTTCAAATTATGCAGTCGATGGTATGAATTACACATTTGATATCCAATCGATGTCGATAGAAACGGAGCAACGATACATTCAGATCGATTATACGCTCAATGACCTCGCTACATCAATGAATGAAGAGTTATCGGGCCTAATGTTTACTGTGAGACTCTCTCTGTCTCTCTCTATCTTTCTTTCTCTATCTTTGACTCTTTCCAAAGACAAGACACCGTTACAGAGACAGTGCAATTTACTTTCGAAGCCTTGTTTTCTTCAAAGTCAAAACCTTGTTGTTTTTTTAAAGTCTTGTTTTCGAACGAAGTGAATTAAACTTTCTTGTTCACATGACATGATTTCATAGGCAAGTTAAGCAAAATTACAAACTACATACGGAATTTAGGTAAACATAATATTAAAGCGCGGAAATCTAAGCTATGTTATTTTAAGTATTTTGCTCACTAAGAAGAAATAAAGGGCACTCTGTCTTAAAAAAAATCCACCTTTCTCATTAATAAAAATTGAATTCATTTTCTGATAATTCATACCTCGATGAGCAGTATATCTAATAAGTCTTGATTGTTGTACTCCTCTTTATTGTACCCCCACTTTACATCTCAAGATAAAGGCTGAATTAATTTTGCATGATTTTAAAGAAACCTTACAGAAGTTTGTACCTGCGTCTACAATTTTGTTTTCTTTTTATATTATGTACATGTATCAACACATCTAAGTATATATTTCAGGTGTTATCTGTTGCAAATAGTCTTGTAACAAACTCATTCACAACTGCTCAAAGCAGTAAGTACGTTAAGCGGGCCTGTCTTGAGGTACCATCGACAACCATCACACTGCGGCTGATATTCAGAAAAGAACAAAATGGATTTGGGGACCTGGCTCTACATCGCATTGCTCCAGTTTCTGATTGCAAACGTAATGTATATGTTCATTTCAATTGTATCGACTGCGTAGTATAGCAGAAACAAATACATCATTTAGTCCGTATTTGTCTTTCCTCCTACCCGTCGTCCAGGACATTTTATTTGCTTATTCGATTTCTTTCTTATATACACATTTTTGGATATACTGTTCATAGGTACAATATCCAGGAAAGTTTTTTTCAGTTAGTATAACTTGAGTTATTGTCCTCTGTAAATTAACTCTTAACAAGCTTTTTTTCAACGTAGTTTCATGTAACTTTAGTTTAATGTGTATAGTGACTCTTTCTTGGATAAGTTCGATTCAGCAAAATATATACAGCGGAATCTATAAAGAAGAACAACGTTTATTGCCCTGTATAAATCGAAACCTATGTTCGATATGTATCTCAATCAGATCTTTACGAAATATAGATTTAAATTCATATTAGCACAATGTTAAAAAGTTTATTTTACAAAAGAGTTTTTCCTTGGTAATTAAAATGACCAATATTTACAGCAAATATTAAGAGATTGTAATGGTACGGATATAATGGTCAATCTCAGATGAGTTTGTTTTTCTGTGAAATGCGTTGAGCAGGACTAGGATTGATGCTATTGCTTATTGGAAAAAAACTTATAAAAGTACCCAGTCCTCCTAAATTCTATATGCTAATTCGTGACACTGTAACACATGACATTTACAACTACTTGAGATTGTGATGAGATCATTTCTTTAAAGAGTTATCTATTTTTCCTTAAAAATGTTAACAAAACTTCCTGTACGGTATTTGACCTGTCTGTGCCTCTTTATGAACTGAAAAACTAATCTATTTACATGAATCATTAATCAAAGGTACGAAAACTTAATAGAAATATCATTTGCATCATCTGTGGGTTCTAGAATAATATTAGCGACTTAATGTACATTCTAAATTTGTAGCCACTGTTTCCTGTGATTTTGAGGATGGTTGGGGATGCGGTTTCCATATGCCAACACCATCTGCAGTAGCATGGGAAATTGCACCTTTAGAAAAAGTGTGTTTGGGACAAGATGATCATTACAGAGACAATGCCTTAAATAAAGGAGGTAATTAAAATTGCATTCTTTAGATTTTTGTATGAACATATAATTACTTAGATATGTATATGATTTTCCAACTGTAATTGACACTTGTCGAGGAAAGGAGGATTGGCAATTTTCAGGACCATAAATATATCTATGCCATACTGAATTACACCATTTGATCAAACTATGTGATGTTTTTTTATAAAAAGTTTGACCGCCAAATAAGGATTTTTTTGGCATTTTTGCATATTTTTTGTGCTTGTCCAAATTCTTCCTTGCAAACCAGGATACCTGTGCAATAAAATACAAGTAAAATTAGGTTTTGTTGATTTTTCATCAGTTATACCTCAGTCACATTTTCTCTACGGCGAGGAAAGGACGACCGTACGCCCTCGAGAAATACCTGCGACGACCGCAAAAATTCTGCGGTGATCGTACGGTCACCCCAGGGTATACCCATATATTTTGCAGGCTGTAGGGGTCGCCGTAGAATTTTAACGCGGAGTAATTTATTTTTATTTTATTTCTACGGTCGCCATTGCCATTCGACACGTCGTAGAGCGATTCATGGTGACCAAACGTCGATCGTATGGTGGTCGTGTGTTTGCCGTGCGGCTGTCCAAAGTTCTTATGCTTCCATTCAACCTAAGCGGACAACAAAATTTCCTCGGGCGCCGTAAGGCAGCCATAGGATGGCCTTACGGTGCCTGTACGGTGGTTCTGGGAGGTAATGCCTCCGTACGTTCGCCGTGCACCATCCGTTAGGTCCATATGGCAGCCTGTGCCGTGTGTAGTGTAGGTATGCGAAATTGTTTTCGTATGTTCAGATTGTGGATCTCCCATATTTGTGATTTCAAGTGTAGAATATTCCTTTGATTGATCTCAAAGGATTTGAATAGACTACCTGCGTATGCAGCTGAGGTGTTGGTGACCCACCTCAATACCTGATGGATGGAAAGAAGTGGCCCTTGGCTTTGGAAGGAGGTGGAGCTTCCCTCGCGCATGTGGAGCCATCGATGGTAAACATATAAAGATAAAAAAAGCCAATAAAGTCAGGAAGTGTCTATTTCAACTTCAAAGGATTCTTTTCAATAGTATTAATGGGTCTTGTGGACGCCGATGCAGGCATTTTCGACCGGTCTTCCCTTCAGCTTGACCTCCGTGAAGGATGACTTAGTTTCGTTTCCCACATGCTGAACCCCTCCCCAATGACGATCACGACGTTCTTTATCGGCGATGGGGGTCCCTCTGCGAACATACCTTGTAAAACCTTTCTCCCACAGGAACCTCACGCAAGATGAACGGATATTTAATTACGAGCTATTTTGAATTTCGAGGTTGTGGTTCAAATCTCAGTAGGATAACAGAAACATTTCCATTTCTTTTCCTGCCCATTTCCTTTGTATCGCTCGGAAGGAAAGGGATACATTTTATTTCAGTTTTTGTACGATTAGTCTTTCTTTGTTTTTCGGTTCTAAGCAATGAAAAATACCATAAATCAAGTTACAGATGGTAGAAATCAATAAAAGGACTTATTTTATGTTTCAAATGATGATATTGTTTTAGTGGCTCTTGGAACTATTTATGAGAGTCCTGGAACCTTAACTTTATTTATGTTTACTGTGTCATAAACGTATGGTCACCCTACATCCACCACAGGGACGCCGTAAGGCAACCGTGTCTCCTTAGTTACAAAAGTACGGTCACCCTACGCCTGTCGTAGTTTCGCCGTACGACGATCGTGTGTCATCGCTTTAAATACCGTAGAGAAACCGCAGGATTTTTGTCAGTACAAATTTTAATACGTCGTACAGCTATCTTAACATATGTGACCGCTATAGGAAGTGACCATAGAAATTTTGCGGCGGCCGTAGAATTGCTTTGGCCGTAGAAGGTTTAGACGCTACGGCTGCCGTGGCAAATGTGACTGAGGTATAAACGAATGTTTGTATGATCCGTAGATGGAACAAGGAAAATAAGATAACTGATAGTTCCATAAACAAATTCTATTTTTCCCAAACGAAAATAACACAGTGACACTACAAATCACCAGTTTACAGCAATGAATTTCAATTAAATAAAACACATGTACATTTTTACCAGTAAATATATAGGGGTATCGAAATTATGCAAACAAACAATTTACTTTTGTCCTATTTTTTTAAACCGTAGAATTTACTGTATGTTTCCAGTTGTACTAAATAAATGTAATTGTGTCTGTCAATTTTCAAAGTAAAAAAAAAACTCCAATGTGCATTTAGCTTATCAATAAATTTAGCATAACATTACAAAGAGAAGCAATTAAAACAAGAGGGCCAAGATGGCCCTGTGTCGCTCACCTGAGTAAGATTGCTATGTTAGGCATGATAACAAAAATGTGGCATCTAAAGTGTTTTTCTAACATTCGAATAAGTGACCAAGATTTTGATCCTACCTGAATTTACACTCAACTTTGAATTCATGCAGTCACAATTCTTATTACGTTTAATGAAGACTGGTACAAAATGTAGGCCCCTAGAGTTTCGAAAGATTTTTCAAAAATTTGCGCTGGTGACCTACTTTTTGACCCCATGTGGCTCAGTTTTGAATACATCCGAGATTTGATGTAATCAAACATTCTGATTAAGTAAAATTAAGGTTAGGCTGTAACTGAGGCCTCTAGAGTTATCACCAGGTTTTTCTAAGATTTGACCTGGTGACCTAGTTTTTGACCCCACGTGACCCATTTTCGATTCATCCAAGATATCATGTAGACAAACATCCTGACCAAATCTAATGAAGATTGGGCTAAAACTGTGGCCTCTAGAGTGTTCACAAGTATTTTTTAAGATTTGACCTGGTGACCTAGTTTTTGACCCCACGTGACCCATATTCAATCTCATCCACGATATCATGTAGACAAACATCCTGACTAAATCTAATGAAGATTGGGCTAAAACTGTGGCCTCTAGAGTGTTCACAAGGTTTTTCTAAGATTTGACCTGGTGATCTAGTTTTTGACCCCACGTGACCCATTTTCGATCTTCTACAAGATATCATGTAGACAAACATCCAAATTAAATCTAATGAAGCTTGGGCTAAAACTGTGGCCTCTAGAGTGTTCACAAGGTTTTTCTAAGATTTGACTTGGTGACCTAGTTTTTGACCTCACATGACCCTATTTCGAACTCATCCGAGATATTATGTAGACAAACATTCTGACCAAGGTTCATGAAGATTGGGTCAAAACTGTGGTCTCTAGAGTGTTTACAAGCAATTGTTGACGACGGACGACGCAAGTCAGACGACGCACGACGGACAAAAAGCGGTCACAAAAGCTCACCCTGAGCACAAAAGCTCAGGTGAGCTGAAAAGATAGACTCTGGTTGGATTTGAGCCAACGACCCTAATATTTCAAAAGAGATTGACAGTCCTGCGTTTACACACTAGACTAACATCAAAAATGAGAACTCCTCAAAATAGATATTTTCATAAGGAGTAAAAAAAATAAAAGTATTCCAAATCCCCATCTTTAGCATAGTAAACTTGTACTAGATTTTACTTAAAAAAACTCGTCGTTCCACTCATAGAAATAAAGTCATTATATTTTCATTTGTAGCAAACGTGACCATGTCAAAACCAGGGGAAGGTTATATTTGTTTGTTCATTATATATCATATTTAATAAATGTTTATGACACATTTATCTCTTCTCTTTATTTATCATAAACATACGTTAATTCTCTAAATTATTTGACCTTTTCAGGCAACGGTATCAGGTTCCATGGTACAGACTCATCAGTCGGAATGGAGTCTAGCTTCACACTTCCTCCACTTACTATTGATGGAATACACGGATGTTTGGTATTTTCGTATACATTTGATTGCGTCGGAACAACACCAGCTTCTCTGATCGCATCTGCGATCTACTTAAAGACTGTTGAAAACATGACTATCGATTATACAGACACTTACTATTTTGAATATGAGAACAGTAACAGTTTTATGGCGGCCAATATTCCAATTTTGGATAATTACGATAAGGTGATATTCACTTTCACCGGAAAAAAACGTTCAAAAGAATATGAAATCATTTGGGTAGACGGTATAGATTTAGAAACACACGATAAATGTATATGTAAGTAATATTTTTAATAACGAATCTTAATAAAGATTTTTATTAAATCATTTGTTTATAAATGTTTTACATGTAATACAATTTCAATTATTCTTTTGTTAATTCTTATATAGTGTACAAACCATAATTATATCGATGTGTACTCGTATATCTACAGTTGAATATGTTTCGAAAAAAGAGCTAAACACAAAACAAAAAATGTTATTTTTACCGTATATGTAGCTGGACTTCAAGATATGGTGAAGTGTGATTTCAAAAGTCCTGACCTTTGTTCATATTCAACAAACTGCACTACCGGATCTGGATATATATGGCGCAGACAAAAATCAGAAAATTCAGATATTTCAGATGGTTGGTATTTTTTATTAAGTATTGATGTACAGTTTGAGCTAATTCATTCATTCTTCAATCAATCAATAGAATTTTAAATGTTGTGTAAAATTATGTTTAGAATTAAAGCTAAAAGCTCAAACAGTAGTATATTCTTTCAGCGTCATTTTAAAAACAATACGTGCTACATACCTATTCGTTGTTTTCCGTCAAGCAAATGGGGGTCAACATGACAGTCTTGCTAGTATACCCCGGTTCACAAAGGAATGGGCTACTATTGAGTTTGCGTCCAGCATTATAAAAAGTCCACGTTGCTATGTCAATGTGTAGTAGCGGAGTTATTCATTGGCTTAAGTGAGTGTTTGTATGTGTCACGTATTTTTTCAAAATTGTTTCGTAGAAATGTAAGTGCAATTTCAGTTACAGTGTTGATATACTTTAAAGTTTGGCATAAATTTATTTGTTTCATGTTGTTGCTTATTTTCTATTCAGATTTCAATATAAACGTTGACAACTCTTTCGGTGCTGAAGGCCATACATCGGATATAATGTTTAAAATCCTTACACCAATATCCAACAGTTTCTTCGTGTTCGAATTCATATTGCCGATGAGAGTGATGGACAACTTGCAGCATACTATGTAGACGAGACTCACAACACACAAAGTGATCTTTACTATGTTGATAGATATTCCGAGAATTTTATTTCATCTGATTGTTTACAACTACCTGATTCGTTTACTGGGTACATAGGAATTCGTGCTATCCTGGGAAACAACAGAATTGGCGAGATGTTTGTTGACAATGTTCGAATTGTAACAGGACAATGTGAAGGTCAGTAGGAAAGTAAGCTGTATCAGAAGCACATCACTAGACTATCTATAAAAATTGAGACATACAAATTAAGAACATCATATATTAAGACTTTACGCGTCTGACAGTATGGTTTATATGTAAAATGTTTTGTTTGGCTTGAGTTCACGTACGCTTTATATCTTTCATTATACTGGCAGTGGTCTTCAATGGTATACGATAATAAGAAATTATAAAGTTTAAGATGTATATTGTTTCAAAATTATGGATTCTGTAATTCGCTCCGTACTTTCCTTTGCTCCTTCTCTTAAAAATGTGTATGTAATTCAAAAGTGTGTTGATTTGTGTCTTGTAAATTGTAACTGCATATTTCAAATTATGTTTAAGCTACGTTTTGTATTTCACATCTTATCGTTCCGTCTAAATATCATTTTATATCAATTCTAAATGTTAAATTTATGTGAACGTGTGGATTTCTATTTGTCATGCCATGTTGATTAATAAATCCTTCAAATTTGGTGTATTTGTATTGAATGCGCCTATGCATAAATGTTACTAAAAATAATCATTTTCCCCGCAGGCCCAAGGATAAGCTGTGATTTTAACGACGACGATTATTGTGGCTACATAACGGTAGGACAATGGACATTGTCAGGTATATGTTTGGTTCTAATTGACTTTTTTTCGAGTTGTTCATATGTAGAAATGCGGATTATACTGTAAAATTCAGTCTTACGCTAAGGTGACTACTGTGAATAGGGTAAGACAAAGAAAAACACATTTGTAGTGGAAATCAAGGTAAGTCAATGGATGTTGTGTTGTTTTGTCCTAAGAATTAGCCTTATATCAGATTATTTTAAAATTCACATACATATGTACAATGTATACAGACATGACGATAAAGCTTGATTTCATTATAAAATGATGTTTTTCATATTAAAATATATTCTTATCTTTTAAATTAATAACCACACATTCGCACTCATTTGTCATCCTATCAAACATTTCGGATGAATTCAATCTTAAAGTAATATACTATAATTATTACAATCTTAAAGTAATATACTATAATTATTACAAAGCCACTGTTAATTCGGTATTTCCTTTAAGGTTGACAACTGGTGCTATTATAAACATTTTCAATTTGTAATATATATTACATTACATATTCATTTGGGATTTATATTTGGTGATGTTAAACTAGGTATTTATCTCAGTAGATTTTATATTATCGCGCTTAATTGCTTACACCAGACACTTGTGTGTGTTGCTATAACTGAGGGCAATTATACTGCAAAAAGCAAAATCTTTCGTAGACCCGAATTTAATATTTGTTTTAAAATGAAATGTTCAACCACGTTATATCCAGTAGGCCTGCCATATATGCCTTTTTGGTTAAACATTACTTTGAACACATTTGGACCAATATCATCTGGCCTAGCATTTTTGTAAACTATTAAGCTGTATTCTGCTTCTTTTGAGATCAATTTTCCATTATTTTTATCCATTTTCCCGGACACAAAATAAGCTCGAACACTTTAATGATTTTGATTAACACTGATTATTTTTACAAAACTCACAGGTATATTTATTTATACTGATATACTGTGTTGTGTCATGGTTACAATAAAGATTAATTATACAGAAGAAATATTAGAAAACTATAATATTGAATTATTCCTTTAAAGCTCATTGAATTATTGAAAACGCATTTGCATTAGCTTTATTCAAATTGATACTGATATTATTTGTTTTATTTCATTTTGAATTTTATGTCCGAAATATAACTTTATCCATGGACTTCCGTGTAATGGTCTATAAGTAGATGAAAAGATATATTAAATGTAATAATACTGTTTGTTCTTTTCAAAAGATGGACGCATCAAGACCTCCAGTGCTGGTAAACTGCGTGTTCCTTTAGAGACTGTCAGCATCAACAACGTAGCTTGCATTTCATTCAACTATCTTCTGCCAGATGTTGATTCTTACTTTGAAGTTGTGTTCAACAAATCCAATATAACTGAAAGATACATATTCCCTGATACATCACAGTTTGGTCAGCTTAAAGTTAACCACGACACGACAAGGTACATTATATTATATATCAAAGGCAGATACAGTTTTCGAAGTTCATTAAGATTTCTTTATAGCCCTACTTACAAATTGTAGAGTTTATTGTGTATTGAATATTATAACATTTTTTTAATTTGTAAACACGTGTTTTGTATAAGGATTTTGACGTGATAAATAATAGTGATATGATGATGGTTTATAGACTAATCATGCCTTAGACACAGGTGCATGTAAGAAAATATTATTTAAAGTATTAAAATACTATCAGTTTGATGTATACAACATTAATATAGAAGTATAAAATAAGGATAATGTAAAGGTTCTATAAATCTAAAATGAGTTTGATATGAATTTCAGTATCACCTTCGTGAATCCGTCGGATAATGTCATGGAATTACTCGATGTACATCTTGAGGATCGCAGCTGCCAAATACTTAGTATGTGTTTTTTACTGTTAATAATACAATGTCACATTATGTAATTAACTTTTTTAATACTTCACACGATATTTCTTCAAGTTATCGATTTCCTGTTTTTCTTCTTAGGAATATCAAAGATTTTAAATAATGATCGAAATACAAATACATTTATATAATCTATTGTGTTACTGCAAAGCAAAACGAAATAGTTGTATTTTACACATTTGGCGGTTGTTCCTGTTTATGAAGATGAATATGAAGCTAACAGTTATGGTCTTACAGTAACTATATAATCTATATTTTTTGCAATACCCTACCCCGTATATTTACCTATTTCAGGCTGCCCTGATGATAGGTTTCAGTGTGACGAAAAGTGTCTTCCTTTAACCGCTGTCTGTAATGGATTTTTCGATTGTGATCCTCCCTTTGATGAATCAGTTTGTGGTATGGCATTTATTATTCTTTCTCATGAAATCCTAAAACTATATTATAAGGAAAAGTTGAAATTTGCTTCATTACATCCCTTTGGAAAAGATGTGAGTATATTATTATGCAAATGTGTCGGTTGGCCGTCGTCTGTCGGTCGGGCCATCAGTAGACCATTAAGTTTTTTGTCAATAACTTGAGAACGTTTGGGCTCTTTCTTTCCTCTAACTTAGTAGGGTATTTTGGTCTGACTATAACTTTTATTTACTTTGAGATCACAATGTCAAACGTCAAGGTCAAAATGACTTAAAATGTTAAAATCGATTCCGATCGACACATTAGGACGCCTGAGCCCATATCCCTCAAACTGTAAAGATGTTGTGTCATTAGGAGTAGATGGCTCCTTAATATGTTATAGTAGGAATAAAATATGCACTTAATAATACAATATGACATGTAGTCGAGGGATGACTGAAACTTTTCAATCTCTTATCTCATAGCCTTTGCTATGTAAATAAATCAAAATATATATAAAAAAAATAGAAGAATTACATTAGTGTGGAGATATTTAGAGGTTTTTATCATTTTTGAAAGATTTAAAGGAACATAGGCGCTGACCACCTTCACTAAGCAGTAGACATTGCACCTATATGGTTCAAAAACAGACTCGATTTCCACCAGCACTTTTTTGTAATATTTTGATTATTTTATAAGGGATACAGAACGATGAAACTTACTTCTTAGTTTTTATGTATTTTGTATGTACTTAGCCCCTTGGTATTTATGTATTACTTATTGGACTTTGAGCAATGATATGTACCATATATAATGTTTCTTTTTGCAGATAATATGTCGTTACCATGTGCTTTTGACAATAACGACTGTGGATATAGTGATGATATTGATTCCCAAGCACGATATTTTACAGCAAATAATATTGCAGTGGGAGACAACATTCTTTCGGCATGTAAGTCACATCACATAACAGAATCCATTAATATGTTGCGATTGTACATGCTGAAGTAACGATGAAAGAGTCAGAATGTTGATTGTTGATTAAATTTTTTACAATTAAAGAAAAAAAACGTATCATTCAAAATATAATTTATTAAGTGAAAAGAGTTCTGCTCCTGTCTGGAAAAAAATCTAATACCCCATTAAATCGCATTAAAAGATTCATCATTAGAAGATTTTGCCACTGAACATAATTCAACTGTTAAGATATAAGATGTAGTGCAATACATTTCTGTCAAAACCGATGTACGTTAAAGCAATATGTATCAAGAGTTTTTTGTTTTTTTATTCAATTCCAATTTATGTTTTCATGCAGATGCCGGTAATATGTTAATAATCGTATTTGACCGAACGACCCTTGGGCCAGGAATAGTGAATTCTCCACCTACAGTCGTAAATGAACCGTCTTGTCTAATGTTTTATTATGCTGGAAATGCACGAACGCTTTATGTAATCTTTAAACCGGTTCGTCCATCTCAACATATCGAAACAATACCAGAAATATGGAAGGACTCCAATGCAAAATCAAACGACTGGAAGTTTGCTGCAGTAAGTTAATAGACAGTAACACATCTGGTATTATGTCTTGATCATAGATGGATATAATTTTGAAAGTTTTCTGTATATTTTGTATACTGGATTAGATGTTTGGTCTCTTGATTTAATAGGTATCAGTTTATTATTTACAACGTATAAACTTAATTTATTTAGTATTTGATGGCGATGACTTATAATTGCATCGATCATTTTTACGCATGACCTTATACATGACATATCATAAGACACGTATTTCCGCTGAAGTTATTCGCTCTGTAAGTTAGCAAAAGGTCCTGAATTATCACCAAGCATGGTCATAAAGACTAATACATCAGTCAGCTTATTAGAAAATTGCCCAGAACTCGCAGTTACTAATACGTAAAGGTTTTTGACTTAACATATATTTAGTATGCATTACATACATTATAGACAGCCCTTCACCGCGTTGGCTTGAATCTCCTCAGGATCATTCGGATTTTTATGTGAGGAAGCCTTCTATCTGGCTTTCGGTAGGTCGGTGGTTCTATCCGGATGCCTCCGTGCTTTAAGGGTCTTCCACCATCTGTAATTAGCTGGACGTCGCTATATGACTGCAATACTGTCTAAGCGACGGTAAGCTCAAATAGTCAAGTCATTCATCATATAATTTTATTTTAATTCCGTTACGTCTTCCGTTGTGCATGAATGCGTGTATTTAAAGCATCAAATCCTAAAAGAAATTTTATTGGGAAATCAATAATTATGAACACATGTTTTCAGATCACAGTAATGAAAGGACGCTTTATGGTTGCATTCAAGACATCCGCAGACCAGCCTGATAGTACTCATATTGTGAAAAATGCGACAGTGGCCATAGATAATGTAGCCCTATATTCTGGTGCATGTTCCGCCCAGGTCCTCGGTGGTGAGTGAACTGCATGAAACTAAATTTAACCCAGTAATGCTATTTCTGACACTGATAATCCACGGAAAAGGCACATTAAGATGATATTGTAGATCATCAACAAGATTAACAGTATGACCTCATCGTATCACATGTAAACATAAAACATATTTATGTGCAAGCTACTATTGCTATCTCTTATCTAGGTACATATGACAGGGTAAAATATGGTATAAAATATAACAAAACGGTATATCATTAGTATTACCATTAAAATTAAAAGATTTCTTTGGATATAGGACCCATAACTTAATACTCGTATATATCGATCTTTATCGATCACAATATTAGCATGTGTATATCTTATATACACCTCGTTAACTTATACAATGCAGTACAGTGACTAAATATTTAACCAAAAAAAGACGCTTCTTAATAATCATATAAACATATAGAATGTGTGTTGTATTTTAAGACTGTCCGTTTGAGAACATTCGCTGTGCAGACCTAAGCTTGTGCTTCCATAAAATGAAGAGATGTGACGGCGAACGAGACTGTCCGGATGGTTCAGATGAAGATGAAGAATCTTGTAGACTGGCAACCATCGGTTATTATATTTTACATCATAAACTATTTTCTTATCACTAACAGTGTTATTTATTATGTACTTCCTGTAAATTTATAATAGAAGACTTGTAACTTAAATATGTCATGGATGTGCAGAGTATTGATCATGATTTTATTTGATTTTTAGCTTCTATCAAGACAATAAAGACAAATATTAACAAGTGACCTATTCTGTATGTACTAGAATTGCAGGCTATCGACAAATGGTAACAATGAGCTATATCCTTGGTTATAGATGATGTTTTAATTGTAGTGCATATAGTATAGCTGTGTTCAAATACTTGACTTGCCTGTCTGGACTGCCAAATAAAGGTGCATAAATATATATTGAGACAGTTTCTATCACGCTTAACGAGTTTTTAATACCACCTACTGGCACAAATTATACTTTACTTAAAAGGTCAAGAGGTATCTAGACTTGAATACACTAATTGCTTCTTGGCTAGCTTCATTTGTATATTTAAGAGTATACCTGTCGTTAAAATTCATATTCGTGAATCTAAATGTTAAGAATGCTAATATATGTTGTTGTTTGAAGCTGTAATTCTAAATCCCTCTGGCTCCCCCAATTGTCCCTAAAAATCTGAAGAATTTGAATCAGTTTGTGGAACACAGAAAGGCAGTAAAATACCAGCTGAGAAACGCAAGCGATATCTGAACTTGGACAAAGGAATTTAAAAAAAACGAAGTTTGAAAAGGGCATTAATTATTTTGTTGCCTTCAATATAAATGATAACTGATGTATATACTGCCTTAAATATGCTGCCTTAATCAGTTCAGCATTTTTTTTTTAAATCATGAAAGCGCTTAAAATTCCATAGTTCCCTTTTGATTATAATCGTTCCCTTTATATCCTTGATTGTTTCAGTTAATATGTATTTTGAACAGGTACCATCACATGTGACTTTGAAAGCGAAGATATGTGCAGTTATACTGATTTTTCTAACAATGAGTGGGACAGTTACAAAATGACGCGCAAAAGAGCAAAAAGATTCACAATTCCCTCCTTTGATCATACGTTTGGAAACTTAGGAGAAGGTACATAAACGTTTATGTCATCACCCATTTTTTCTTTATATACGTATAACTTTACGATTCTGTAATCAAAAGAAAGAAAGATCAAGCATTTAGACTTAACTGAACACCTATATGATTCTATATAAACCTCATTATTATAGATTATGGACATGCTATGCAATAAACTATCATGTTTTAATCTTACTTAATATGTAAGTAAGAAAACCTGACGCTCAAATAAATATGTCCACGTTCTTAGATATTATAAAACTACATTTTTCACTTTTTGTATTACAGGACATTTTCTGACTTTCAATAATTATGATGCAGCCATAGTCACAAAGAAAGAAGCCTCCAAAATCTCCCCCTATCAGTTGTTCCAAAGCGATGGATGTATTACATTCTATTACTATCTGAACGCCTCGAACATTCAACCAAATGCTATGTCTGTTCAGATTCTTGTATACGCACAGTACGAAGATGAAGGGGAGTCGTGGACCCTGTGGTGGTAGGCTGATTGAACATATAGTCCATAAATAGAATTCCTTTTGTACATAGTAATAAGTGACAACTACAATGATACAATTATAATTCAGTGTACCATGACTAAAAACGCACATTGGGGTTTTGCTAATTAATCATCACTTAATTCCTTTTCACTTGGTCGTGTATTTCAAACCAGAGATATATATTCTTCTAATTTGTATATCTTCAACATTTAGTGGCAGTAGGAAAAACACTGTGTAATTAAGAAAAAAATGTTTATGCAGGTATGACAATGTAAGAGGTATCATTACAAACTGGATGGCCGGTACTATTCCTGTGGAAGGTGGACGATATGTGAGGCTTATGTTTACAGTGAAACTACTTTTGCCAACGTCATACTGGCCATCAAGTGCTGCAATCGATGATGTTATGTTTACCGAAGGCGAATGCCCGTCTCATCAAAGTAAGTATGTGCATAATTTAATTTCTAAAGGAATTCGAATTCACTCATAATTATTTCCGTCGATGCAATATGTTGTTATGGCGGTAATGTTGTAGTGAATCGTCTATACAACAACAATTATGTCATATCGAGACGTCCTAGCCATTTCCTGACGGAGGGAGATCTTCGAGTGTACAGAAGAACCCAGCGAGAAATCTTTCTAACATGAAAACATGAAAGTTTACAATCTGTTCGTGTGCAACGAACATAAAAATTCAAACAGAAATTGGTTTAGAAAACTTAAATATATTTTTCAGGATGTGATAAAAATATGTTTACTTGTGAGTCTTACTCGGCTTGCATCCCTCTACACTTTGTATGCAATGGCAACCCGGACTGCTCAGATAATTCAGATGAACGAAGCTGTGGTGAGTTATTCAATAAACTGATAATTAATTAAATAATGTTTAATTAAATAATAATTAATTAAATGATAATTACTCAGACAAAAACATATTCAATTACAATAATATTCCATTAAATTATTTTCAATTATATTATATAATTAAATAGAATATATTTTGATGTGTCTACACCGTTAAATATTTGCGTATTAGATTAATAACCAAAGTAAGACAGATCTTAATCCTTTTCCCGAGAAAGCATCATGATCAAATTTTCATATGCTAACTCTATGTAAGCATTCTTGACCGGACTGACATTCGTTGGGGTTTATGTTTCATTCATACATTTTAAAAAAACATCAATGTCCGAAACGTATTTTTATTCAAATTATAAAGTCGATGGCCATAGTTAGTTTGATTCAATTATATAAATTTTAGAATTGTGAAAATTATTGTTGGAAATTTTATTTCATTTGCTACAATATAAGAAAGTGATAATACGTATGTATCTGTATGGCAGAAACCACGCCAATACTAAAAAAAAATTCATTCTTTGACTAAAATTATTGCCTAATTTAAATACCATAAACAATATTGAATATAAATTAGAATGGAGTTCAGTGGAAATTGTGATTAGGTGAAACTATGCACTCTTATGTAACTAGTGAATGCTCTGATAAAAATACATGTATAGAATAATTTACCTAATATAAAATACTAATAATCTGGAATTCATAGACGGTATTTGATGATTTCTTTGTATTTTGTTATACGAGTGACGATTGGAATAAAGGAGAACGAATAGCTAGCCATGAACAAAAATAAGAATTGATTATATGTATATTATTATATCTTACAGTGTTGTCGGTGTTACCAATGTTATAATCCCATATGTTTTATTTATCTTATGCACACCCTTTTCGGACACACACGTGTTATACATTTTAAAGGTTTAGCACTAAGCATTATCATTGAACTCGATGTCGTTATTTTTACATCATTTAATGTGAAACATACAGGAACCATCTCCTGTCATAGAAATAACATTTCAACATTTTATATATCCATCTATAATTTTTTTACTTAAGTGCGAATAATTACATAATTCGGACCTCGCTTTCTTAATATGATAATCTGCGTCTGATCTCAAAACTATGATAAGATACATAACAAAACACAGATATACAATTATTATTTCGATTCTTACCCGATATTTATGGTTTTTCACCCGTCTTTTTTTTTTAAACGCGAAACCTGGTAACCAAATAACTCGGCTCCCTATTCATATATGAATTGACAAATAAAAATAAAGAAATACGAGTGTATATGTGTTGTTTTAAATTAAAATAAATTAAATTTAAATACTTATCTATCACTTACTTTTTTCCTTTTTATCCACAAAGTTACTGTTCATTAAAATGCAAAATTAGCACATATAAGTTCCTAATATTCTAAATGAGTAATTTTTGCTACAACTTTCACCTGACCAACATATTTCCATTGATAAAACACACGAAAATATTCCGCACCATATGAGCGCATGCTCCAACCCAGTAAGTTTTTGCCAATTTAAAGACATTTGTTCTACTGTCTGTATTACGAGTCGTGTTTGACTTCTTTGTATTTCACCCGAAAGCATGTTTGTAATCAATTGCATAATTTGCAGATCGTCCTGAAAGGGAGATAATGCTGACTGGTTATGAATCCTTTGGAGACATGGCATACTACTTACAAGGTGTATGGCGTCGAGTTTGTTGGGTGTACAGCGAGGCGGAACTGGATGACATTGCTTATTACACATGTAAAAAATTGGGATACAAGTAATTGCCATTTTGTTCTATTTATATTATAACATACACATGTACATGTATAACATTATCATACGCCTTTTTAATTTTGATTATTATTATTATTATTATTATTAATATCAATATGGTGTATGATAACGTATGTTTTCAATCATCCCATTACTTGAAATATATATTCATATATATTATTTTATGCATTTTAAGTTGTCAATTTTTTGCTGTAACTGCATATACCAATTCATTTTCACGTCGCATTTTTTCACATAATTTTTTATAATTGATCATATGATTATTATTATTATTATTATTATTATTATTATTTAAAACACATAATCATCATAAATAAGTAACAGAAAAAAGCTTAGGATAACCCGTAATAACTTTTTCTTTGATTTTCTTATTATCAAAGAGCTACATCTAACAGCTTTTATGTATATGTTTATCATTTACTTCTTATTAATATAATTTTTTGTCAGTATCTCTTTGTGACTAGGTTGTTGTTATTCCAAATGAATTATTAATATGAGAAAATGTTTCTTCTACTTTCAGAGGAAACTATGGATATTACCAATATTATGAATATAGAAATTATGGCGTACAACCTGTTTCACTGAATTGTTTTGATGGAACGTGTGATGCATATATTGACACATGCTATTCGTACCTTGGAATAAAATGTTCCGATGGAGGTATGAAAAACATAAATAAAATACCGGTCTTTGATAAAAAAAAAAGCATAAAATCATTTAGAAAGTTGAAAGTATGTTGTTATGTATCGAATATAGTTATCAGTGTAGAACGGAGCATGTTGATCATTATTCAACGGTAGATATGTACTTGTATAACACTGCAATGACATATTTCTTTTTACGCCGAATGGGAAGTTATTATATTAATGCCCATTAATGGCCTGGACCAGGACTTTGCGTTTGCAAAGTTCACGACCCCCCCCCCCCCCCCCCCCCAATATGTGATTCGGGGATTTGCAGTCATGGTATTTTAACACTGGACTCATAAAAAATATTGAAATATCAAATGCTGGACAACAGACCAGTGCTTCCCAAATACTGAACATGTCAAGCATGTCGTGGTCAAGAATCTAACCTTATGAACCCCATCGCATGACAAGCCCTATCCTAACATCTGACACACCAATTCTGAATCTACCCGTAAATTGTATATACCTAACTATGGTGCGATACCAGTTCCTTAATAAACTTGCTTACCTCTGTGAGCTGAAATATATCAAAAGATATTTTACCTGGAATATGTAATATTGTTATTTGTTTCTTAAAAAAGCAAGCTTACAGCGCTTTTTAATCAGGCAAAATGTACTAGTGTAATGACTTATAGACATGCGTTTTTGTTTGTTTTTTGTTGTTGTTGCTTTCTTTTTTCAGTTTAGCTATTATATAATAAAAACAATAATTATATGTTCGTATGAGTTCCTTCTAAGTTAATTACTATACTAACACATATAATAAATTAGATTTCATTATTTTTCAGTGTGTTTTTCGGGAGAAAAACCATGTCCAGGAGATAAAAATGTTTGTATATCAACGAATCTGTTCTGTAATGGACTTAAAGATTGTCCCGACAATTCCGACGAGGAATACTGTTGTATGTACTTTTTTTTTACTTTTTTTTTGTTGTTGTTGTTGTTGTTTGTTGTTCACTTAGTTACATTTTAAAAGAGACGCCAACGCCTTTCAGGTTTATCCCTTACGTCTCGAAAATAGTTGTTGTATTGGAAAGCAAGTACAGTCAAACTTGACTTTAACGATCAGTCAAGGGAACAAGAGAATATAACCGCTTTACAAAGGTGGTCGTTAAATAAAGGTTTCCCAATAACAAAATGGTAAAATTAAAACTGACCGCTAAATGCAGGTCAACCGCTTAATAGAGGTGACCGCTAATACATGTTCAACTTTACATTTATATAGGACCTGGATTACTTAATTTCATCCTTATTGATAAACATGTGTGAAATGTTCTGGCGTTCTTGAAAATGAAAAACTGTACAGTCATAAGTATGATAAATAAGTTAAATCATTACCACTAAATTCAATAAAGATTATAATTTTCCAAGTTTTCTGTTTCACATGTGATAGTGATGATGATTTTCTCTACATGGTTTCCTTATACGTGTATCAACATTTTCATTTTAATTGTGAAAATGACAAACGCTTTATAAATACGGATATATGCTACAGATTGTGATGCTGGTGAAACACATTGCAGAAGAACAAATGACCAGTGCGACAGTGACACATGTGGTAAGCATCTAATTAAGTGATATGACTCCAATCATTTCAGTGAAATTAATTTGAGTATAAATAACACAGATTTTCGATCTTTTTCAAAAGCATATTAACCAGCAAGTTTTATTCTTATAAGCAATGTATCTACAATAAGTCTAAATGTTAAATTATTTTTTATTGAACTTTTGAAGATATAACATAAATAAAACATACATCTGTCTTAATGAATATTAAGGAAAATACTAGATGTATCTATTTTACGTATAATCTATTTTCCTCTACCAGAAACATGCAATGAAAGGGGTATGTTTGAATGCAAGAGCCATCAATGTGTCGCTTATACAATGAGATGCAATGGCATAGAAGATTGTAATGACGGCACAGACGAATATAAATGTGGTCAGTATTAATGAGCTCTAAATGATCTGATTAAAATGTAGCTGAAGTTTAAGACAATTTCAGTAATTGGAGCTTCTCGTTTGTTTTGTTTTGTTGTTGTTGTTGTTGTTGTTTTTGTTGTTGGTTTTTTACTTTTGTTAAGGTGTAATCGCCGTAATAAGATGTATTTATGTCTCTATAAAATCGTTTACTTTCCACCGCTTAATAATTGTGAAAATAACAACTTCAGGCATTTCGAGAAGTTAGAATAAAATAACCATATTTCAAAACATTGAGTTTATTTTCAACTGGCTTGAATATATTGGGGCTGTTTGACTATTTACTTTTGTAAGTGTAAGAAAGTATTATTTAAGCATATTTACTTTACTTTATATTTACTTTATAAATATTACATAACTGAGGTATTTGAAACAATTTTGTTTTTTTATTTAGATTGTAGAATTTAAACAACACATCGTAAAAAGAGCAAACCTTTAATAAGACAGCTCATGGAAGGAGCTATCTAATCTTGAATTGCTCTGTTTGTTAATGAATGAATTGCGTCTTTATAAGGTAAAGGGTTAGATAGTGGTGGGGGCTACAAATTGTTTAACAACATCTGTTTTAATTCAACGATGCTCTTAATTCAAATTAAGGGGCCTCCGTAAACTAAACAACTTAGGTTCGAGTTTTCGCAAGGTCACTCGGAATGTTTTAATGAGGAAATTATTTTCAATTACATTTTTTGTCGGTGTCTAATTACTACCATTGACTATTAAGTGTCTCAATGTTTGTACATGTATAAAACGAAAACACACTCAAATTCAAAGTAAATACATAAATAAATGGCTCTGACTTTAGATTGATGTTCCAAGAAAATAAGTTTTAAAAAGTCATAAAATTTACGACAAACATGTTATTTTCATATCAAAAGTAACATGAATTTTCTCTCATTGACAGTATCCATAAGCAAGACAGGTGTCACGATGATGGTGCCAGAACTTGGTATCAATAACCTTCCGGTCTGTGTAGATGATATCACACGTTCAGTTGCGGAACAACTTTGTACTCTGGGAGGACAAGGGTTCGTTTGTGTGACTGGCTAACATTTTCGTTTTGTTTTTTTACTGTCAGTATTTTACTTGTTTACTTGTATACAAACGGCGTATGCTAGAGTTTCCCGATTTTTTTTTTTATGATTTTTTTTTGCTAATAATAGAATTTACTCATTTACTCATATTTGGTTATCTGATATCTTACTGTATTGTTGATAGAAAAACAAAATGATATTGGGAATCAACGATTTCGTTTTTATTTTATTCCACATTTTGATATATGACTAGTAACAGGAATGACATTAAATCTCAAATTTGATGACGACAAAAATACATAAACAAAAACTTTTAAAAATGCTATATATAATAACAAAATCATAAAAAAACTTGCATATAGAGCATAGTTGTTCTTAATTACACACTTCAAAATCTAAAAACATCCATCTACATGAAATCTTGTGCTTTTTATTGGTGTTGACTTCGCTAAATAAGAGATATCTTGTCACTACAGACGAAAGCTCTTTGTTTTTTTTGTTGTTTGTTTTGTTGTTGTTGTTTTTTTCAAATTCTTCATCAAAGAATATTTAGAACTTTAAAGAACATTTTATGCATCTCTATGCATTTAACAAGTAAATTTTGTCACTAATTTGATCGAAATGTTATCATATCGTGTTTTTGAAAAGCATTTTGTGATAATTTTTCCTTTGTGACTTAGTTTTGGCGAAATAACGGTGTGTATCAATGGACGAATTATGATCCGCATATGTGCTTTTTTACAAGGAATCGAGTCTATTTCAGTTCGATATTCAGTATAAGGGAAGCATAAAAATTGTTTCGATGTAAGATTGCTAATTGTCTTGACATTATTATTCAATTAAGTGATAGATAGATAGATAGAT
The DNA here is from genome assembly GCA_021229015.1 of Solen grandis. NCBI lineage: Eukaryota > Metazoa > Mollusca > Bivalvia > Adapedonta > Solenidae > Solen > Solen grandis. The sequence goes on along the minus strand of JAIFHC010000247.1, from coordinate 21,009 downwards.
AGATAGATAGATAGATAGATAGATTTGTGGAAAGTAATTCCAAAGTATGGAATATTGTTATATCTATTTTTTAAATGTATCGTTTATGAAAATATGAAACGATGCAATGTTCGAGTAAAAAAGCCGTAGTACTCAACTATATCAAAAGCCTTTGATAAACGTTTTGTGTTTTTGATAAGAAATTTATATCGGCCACAAATGAAAATCATATAGTAAGGCGATTAAAAAACCATATTGTTTAGATGTAAGACAATTCTGAAGAACGCATTGTGATGACATTTAATGCAATAAATGCATTTTCTCAACAACTATAATAAACGCTGACTTTTTAAGCATCACTTTTATGCAAATGAAGTATTTTACATTATACGCACAATATTTTTTTTATTTTACAATCTCTAGGCTGTTAGCTAAATTCGACCCCCTAACACATACCCTCGGCCAAGTTGAAGGACTCGTCCTTGGAACCTCAGAGGCCGACGGCATCCAAGTTTCTTTCCTTGACTTGACGGTACAGGAATCGTAAGTACCTTAGTATAGATAAGATGATGATGATGATGATGATGATGATGATGATGATAGAGGTGGTGGTGATGTTGAAATGGAAGAGGGGTTGAGGTTGAGAAGGAAACGAAACATATGTCCTTGTCGTTTCATATAGATTGTCTCTCTGAAAATTTCTTCGACCAGAATACATGAACTTGAACATATATTTTTTTAAACGACCAATAATTGGTAACAGTTAAGTTACTGTTAAGCATGTGTGAAGGCTTTATGGAGGCAAACCATGTAACAAAATGCTAGTTTGTTAATATAACAACTCACCGCTTAACACAGGTTTAGATACACTTTTATTGAGCAAGTATTTTTGATATACCGGGGATTCAGATAAAATGATTTATAAAAGTGCATAAGGTTAGCGAAACATACCACGTTATATACCATATTTATGTTGATACTTGTTTGAATTTTCAAACTGTGTTTCTAAGATTTTTTTTAATATCTTAGGCTCCAGCAGTGTTACCCGCTCATACTAGAATGTGCTATACCAGGTAAGTGTTTACCAGATTTCTCGAAATACTTATCATACACACTGCCACAACTTTCTTTTTGGATATAGTAAAGAGTCCATATCATAATGCAAGGTATCAGGAATATTGTTTATTATATCATATATTTGAAATGCATAATAAATACATCGGTATATTCTGGTGGGATTTGAGAAATGTTTAGTAACATTTCCCCTCACCGACTTTAATATAAAACGTATTTTGTCAAAGTTTTTGCGAATTAAGAATTACAAACGTGTATTAATTACATCTATATATTTTTAATCGTTGTTATACTACTGCTGTAGTAATTCCACGTGTGGAATAAAATACGGCCTTACACATACATCAACTTATACTCTTTACAATTTGTTTATTCTTTGGGATAACGTCCCAACAACAGTATTTAAGTCATTTGGAGACTAATTCTACTTGAGACAGATACAGTGCTGCCACACTACAGTATCACGCCGTAGACATGTGGCATGATACAACACTTAGCCACATTATCCTGACAGCGGGGCACCATTTCCTATCACTACCCTGTATATACGTATAAAGGGAGCTGTGTAAAGCACACCACTTTTTATTATAATATCTTCCGTATAGACTGTGGAAGTACGGTGGCTTTGGAGGACCAGGTCATGAATCAGAACATGCCCATGCCACGTATTGTCCATGGAGACACATCTGACCCAGAACAATGGCCATGGCAGGGATTGCTTATGCTATATGGGGACTTTTTTTGTGGCTGCACATACATCGGAGACCACTGGGTATTGACAGCAGCTCACTGTGTTGAACACGTGTAAGTCTGTCTGTCGGTCTCTCTCTCTCTCTGTATTTTTTCTCAGTTGAAAACTATGATATTACTAACTGGTAAAACATTATTTAGCAACAAACAGATAAAAAGCAATATCGTTTTGAAAATATTTCCGTTAGCATACATGGAGGCCTATTGTCTTCAAAATATATTTTTTGCATATTGATTTAATGCATAACTTCCAATGTTCCAAATAAACTACTTTTAAGTTCAGTTATTGATATTCATAAGTCACAACTTTGTATATGAATGTTCATGATATAAAGGGTTAAGCAGACAATGCCTTAGTCCTACGATTCGGTCTGTTTTTCATCATAGCACGCTTACATACTGAAGTTTATGTATTCAGAATGACCAAAACGAAAGGACGGGATGACTGAACATGTGGGTAACACTTAATACCGATGCCACTAAGGGACGGGGTAATAAATAGAGGATCTAACGTAAATGGTCGTCGCTTATTTAAAGTATTAAACGGGTTAGGTAGAATGATACGAAACGAGACTTTACCCAGTATCTCGTCATTTGAGCCTGTAAGTTTAATATTTTATTAAGCGATGACCTAGAGTGTTAGATTCTATTTATCACATAGCACAACATACCGGCTGTTGTTATCATAATCATAATGTGCAGTTATTATGCTTTTACAAACAATATAAAATTATTACAAAAACAACCTGTCACTTTCATTTCATATGTTCACACCATTTCTTGTATCATTAATTTGATGCTTATCTTTTACTATACAGGGCCGAATGGTATATGTTTAGTGATAAACCAATGAGCGTAAGGTTCGGCGCTGTTGACTTGACAACATTTAATGGCACAGCCCAAGTGATACAAGTAATGCAAATTTATATGAGACAGCAGGATTTTGTCCTTGAAATCGGTAATGATATTGCATTACTGAAGCTACAACACCCACCCCGGGTAGATAACTTCACAAGACCTATCTGCCTAGGAACCGAAGACGAATTTCTCACGCTACAGTCCAGAGAAGGAGCAGAAGAGTGCTATATTTCTGGCTTCGGATACACTGAAAGATTTATCGGAAATGGTAAAATATTTTATCAAGATTCTTCTGAATATTGTTAATTCGAATTTATTCAACCCGTTAAATGCAGTTAAAATGTCTTTTTTTTTCCTTTTCATTTTATAACTACAAATAAATTTTCGAGAAACAGACAGTTCGTAAGTAATCATTTGATGAGAAACTGGTTTTTACGAAACGAATTTTATATGCTTCCAGGCAAGTAACTTTCGATTTAGTTATATGCAGTGCGTTCAGGTGTGTGTGTGTGTGTGTGTGTGTGTGAAAAGGTGTCATGTTTAACTGGCGGCTAACAGACTATCTAGATCTCTACAAACGAAATATGTCATATTTTGCATATTTTAGAGGAATATTCGGTTTAAAGCATGTTGAACTTTGCTTTCGTTTAAGTTATTCGTCAGAAAAGTTTTCCTCTTACCTACAAAAGCAAATGATAGTGTACACATCGTGACATATGACATTGTGCCAGTGGTTATTTTATTTATTATATATTAAGTGCTCAGTGGTAATGTGCTGGACTGCTAATCCAGGGGTCCGGGTACCAAATCCCGGTAGAACCTTGGAATATTTCCTGGGACACTTTTAAGTGTTACCCACCTAACTAGAATCCTAGCGCTTGTACATCCAGACAGTGGTTAAGGGGCTTCGCGTGTATCGGTGCTTTACACCGGGCACATTAAAAATCCAGTGAGTCTATTCGGAATGAACCCTTGTTTCCGCATCTGTCTGAGTGTGTAGGTGCACCTGTCTAGCGGAGCTAAGGGGGGGGGGCAACCCTGACAGAAAAAAAAGATCCAAAGACAGAGGTGCTATGCCTTAAAGGCGTTCTCTGTCAAAAACCGCAGCATCATGCACAATACGCCTTAGCGCGAACGAAACAACATCATCAAATCTGTGTTCAAATTAATATGCGTTTTTCGGGATTAGACATTCCTTCATTTGATGTTAAACTTATAGAGAAAGTAAACTGTACTAACTGCATTTTTCGAGTTAGTATCTTTCATTCAAACAGGCGACGATTCTCTAAGTGAACTTAGGCACACAAAGATGAACATTGTGGAGCAATCCGAATGTAATTCAACTTACCAAGCAGAATCATCAACACTGGCGTTCGATGGAATATGTTTATCGAATAGCAATCCTTTCCAGGCAGCATGCAACGTACGTATATGTTTATCGTCTGCGTATATATTGTTTATAGTTTTACTATATAATCAAAATAACGTAGACACTTGTAGTATCGTGCGAAATAATTTACATTTTATTATACTTCGCAAACTTTAAATAATTTCTCCTACATATGCGTCGACTATAGAAGCCGAAAACATCTTCATTCTTTTACACTAATAGCGTGGATTTTTAAACATTAAGTGTCTATAATGCCTATACGTATGTATAAATATGCTAAAATATGATCAGAACTGTTACCAAACATCTGATAATATCATCGGAGATGTTTTTAATCAGATTTGGTTAAATAATAGATAAGCTTCAATGCACTAATATTGATTCCGCAAACATCAGTAATATTTATCGATTTGCACCCTGTCCTTCTGAGTGACTGAATTCAAAGATGGGTTACTTATGTGCTTATGCTTAACGGTTAAGTTGGTACAACGATTGTAAATAGTAATATATGTTTCCCTAGTTGTGTTAAACATAAAATTCAAATTCTACCTTAATTTAAATTATATTGTATCATTCCATTATATATATTCATTACTGCGGGGCTATATTTTTCTCATTTCTGAATAATTTATTCACTTTTCCTACATACCGAACTCGTTATTGCTATGCATGCGTTTCTTTCTGATGACAATGAAAATTTTACCATTTTTATAATAATTGGTGATGTATGCTTTATTTTTGTTTTCTGGGTTTTACATCTCAAAGACATCTCAAAGACAGGCTCTACCTTGTTCCTCTTTATGCACTCGGGGTCTTACCTTCATATACAACGACAATTTGCTAGACGTCACTTTATATATTATTTTTTATTTTTGTTTTTGTTTTTTCTGAAATAGTGTCAAAGCGACTTGTAAACTCTAAACACACAAAAAGGCTACGCTCTGAAAGTATTTCAGTTATATACTTACCATATCTTTATGATAGATATAGTGCTTTTCCCCCTCAGTATTCTGCCTTTGACATGTGACATGATACCAAACCCAGATATAATCATTGAATAAGCTGTTCCGTAGGACGCTAAATCCTTGCCGAAAACAAAATTTCAGTCACATTTTATATTTGACCAACCAGTTCTGGAACTGACACAGTATTTGCACTGAGTGATAAACACCGGACGAAGATTGAATCCACGACATCCAACGCCAGACGAATACGCTGAAATCATTCGACCACTAGGGACGGCTTTCGTTATTTGTGACTAAATGACCGAATCTTTTTTATGTTTGTGTATTTGAGTCTCTTAAAAGAACGACCAGTCCTTTTCGTCGCTTTTAACGTTATAATGTTCCCATGTGCTTTATTCCTTTTGTATAATTATTTTAACTTTCTGCAGGGGGACAGCGGAGGCCCTTTTGTCTGCAAAAGCAGGACAGGTAATAATGACATTGAGTAATCTTCGTTATTAAGATATGCTTTTCTCAGAAAATGTCAGTTACCTTTATATTATACGTTTACAAATTGATTTTGTTGGACATGTCATTTAATTTCAGTAGAAAGTTTGTGATTCCCGCTAAACACGCGAAAAAAGTACATTCATTATTCCCTTACCTGCAAATTTGGTAATTAAGTTAAACTATGTAGAAATGACTATGGTCAAGCTCCTACTATCTAAAACACCGTCTCCTATGATTTTGTATAAATTCAACGTCAGGTCGCTGGATGCAGTTTGGAGTGACCAGCTACGGACTGGGCTATTGGTGTGATGTAGATGTCCCAGTAGTTTATACAGCAGTTCATCTTCACTTACGCTGGATTCAAAATGTAACAGGTAAATTGTCCACATAATGTAACATCGTTTATCAGCTGTTTTGTAAAATGCGAACCTGGTTTAAATTTAATGGAGGATCTTTGTTCAAATTTACAAAAACAATCAATTTTCATATTTTGATATTTCTATAAGAATGTTCTCACGTTAGTGGTGTTTCATCTATAATGCTACTTCTCTCCATGTTAGACAGTATATCAATGGCAATGCATGCGTTAATAAACCATGAAAAAATCATCTATTGTATTCATATTTGACCTAATGCCAGTCTTTGCTTCAATGGAAACAGAATACCTCACTCTGCTTATCCAGATAATCTGTTGCGTTTAATCCTAAGAAGAGTTTCCTTGAAATGATTAGTAATGAAAATCCCCCAATATGAACGGCGTTTAAAGCTAAAAACCATTACCTGATTGTACTGTCCTATTTTCCAGGCTTGTACTTTGTAGACACACCCAGTGCACCATAGGATAACCATGTGAACAACTGTGACAATCAGAATAGTGTTGCAACCATGAGAGCAACAAATATTTGAATTACTTTTTTATGAATAACTTAACATGTTTATATGTAGTTACAGAATTACGTATAATATATACTCTATGTTTTCTGCATATCTAAACAGAGTTTTCGTAATGGAACATATATCTGTATTTAGTGCATATATGTATGGGTTTTATTTCTCTAGCAAAAATAGATGCAGAAAAAAACACATAATTTCGCAGCAAGGAAATAGGTATTATTAGTATTCTCAATAATTTTACTGTTTTAAATGGTTTATTAGAATTTTTTAGATAAATCTGATAGATTTCAATGCCGTTTTTACAAGTTTCATTTGAAATCAGTTAAATAATCGAATAAAATGCATTATTTATTGCACCATTCCGTATCGTAATAAGACACGTTTCGCTGAGAGGAACCGTATTTGTGAAATCAGCCTTTTTGTTAACCATTATTTTTATTTAAAGAACTCATGCGGATTTTTTGTCGTCTTAAAAGAAACACTTCCATACAATAATATGTTGTTTTCTTTCATATATATATAAAATTGAACTTCTTTTCAAAAACGAGAATTAAGTTCCCTCATAGCTGTAAAGTGTAATCACAAACTTTGTAAAATAAGTCATATCAGATTTATCACCTTTATACCATTATCTTTAACACTACTTTTATTTGTTTTATTATTATTTATTTGTCTAAATATGTTTTGTAATGTACTCAAATATAATCAGATATTCAGATAATAAAATCAGCCATACGTGTATCTTACTCCTAACTCATAATTATTGTTTTCAATATCTTAAAATATAAAATATGTTTCATTTACATGGGTCTTGTCATCTTCCGAAGTGTTACAAGTTTGCAGAAGTTAAAGTTAAGACTGGAGTACGAGTTATTATGCCAAAGTTTGTTCTGGACTAACATATGGCATGTATTGCGTTGGTTCAAAATATCAACATGACAGGTAATAGAAAAAAGAAAACTTATGCTATTTGAGATATACTTGCCTTGCTGATGACCGATGAACAATGGTCAGAATAGGTAGTTTAATACTCTGTGCTCAAGTAAACTAAAGGCATTGTTGCAGCTACGAATTTACAGTTGCAGCTGTATCTCATATTTAGTTGCAACTTAGAATTCATTCTTATTTTTTCTCGAAAAAATATATTTAACATGATGCATGTATTAATTCTATCAATAAACGCATTACTTATTTCAAATTTGTTTTATCACCTTTCACTCTCCCTCAAAACAATATTTTTTGTCATGTGTGGAACCAAAAATAACATCAATTTAGTAACATAGCATGTCATACTTGTCGAAATACCGTAACATTATCTATAACAACACTATCATAATTTAATAAACTTGAACAAAAATCAGCAAAATGGTATAAAAATGTTCACACAATTCAATATATCTTTTAATTTTGAATTTGATCATTTTCAAACTTATTTAGAGACTATATGGTTTATCTTAAGTTTATGACACATTTAATATCTCGGTGAAAATGGCATCCTCGTGAATGACGTGCACTAGGTAATCGTAGGTGTCAAACACAAGTTGGAAACACCTGGGAAAGGAGTCGCACTGTTCTGTCCCACGCCACTGTCCGGCACTTGAGATCCTCAAAACCTGGTCCTCATCTCTGTCAAAAACAAACACAATTCCCTGACTGTAGCATAGTCCACCAAACCGAGCTTCTCTTAAAAAAGACTGATTAAGAGGATATATCCACTGGATCTTTCCGGAGTATGGGTCAATACAGTATATGTTTAAATCACCCTCTGTAACATATATGCACATTCCTTTGTTATCAAACGTTACGTGAGATGGTCGCCATGAAGCCTTTAAAGGGAGGCCACCTATGTCTACAGATGCCTCTGCACCAGTTCCCAGACGATAAACATGAATGTGTTTTTCGGAACACAATACCACAAGAACGTCTTTAAATCCTGCCACAGCACACTTCCTTCCAAAGCATCGCCATAAAAAACTTTGAACTTCACAGAGATCTTGAAGGCTGAAAAGCGATATCGAAGTATTGTCTTTCGAAATAGCAGCAATTCTACCTTCGTTTACCATCGTTATAGTCTCAAACTGTTTATAACAAGGTATTTCCTGCATAAGCTTGAAGTTTGGCTTCAGCCTTAAACACAGGCTACAAGATTTCTTGTCAAAGCATACTATGTACGCTTTATTTGCAACAATAATATCAGAGGAACAGCAAAGCGTTTTTGCTACTTCAAACAATTCATTTGATTGTTTTAAATGATTTCCCAAAGTTTCGTTTCTCTGCTCGCTGTTGACAATAATAAAGGCCGAAGAAGCATCAGACGATTTCTGGGAGACAGATGATGCTGTGTCTTTAGATGATATGCCCCTATGAGTCTCTTCGGCAACTTGAAAAAGTGACAAGACTGGCGGCAAGACGGCACTTTGATGTGGTTGGGTATTTAACGTATCGGCATTTACATTTACATACCGCAATTTGCCGACATTTTTAAAGAATTTGACATCCAAGTCTAGGGTGAAGCTAAAACCAACTGGCAGCACTTTTCTGTCCAATTCTTTTAAATGTTCTGTTATATTGAAAGTGTCATTTGCTGATATAAATCTAAAAAGAAAAAAAAAGTCAGCAAAGTCTGGCCAACTCTTAAGTAAGATGTTTAACAGTACTCACAATATCTGTTAATCGACTTTGACATATATGCTACAACTGTATATTCAATTGACTGACTAATTTGAGTGACATGTGATCAGAGGTTGTAAAGTAAACGTGTTGCTTTGTGCTATTCACAATTAGTATATCTATTTCCAGACCGCTGTTATACATAAAAAATAAAAAGAATGTTTATGTCAAGCGTCTACATCTAACTTAAAATAATAGTTTTCATTTCAATAATAAATTCCATGTGAACATATGCATTATCTTTGTTTGCTTTTGTTTAACTCGTAACTTTTATTCAGTCTTCTGATGACTAAATCTATTTAAAACAGAAATAGTGACGTCTCGTTTTAAACCCATGTTGTAGGCAAGTTTTCTGATATCATATTCATTCACATTATGCAAACAACGGGTCAACAAGTTTTGGAATTACTCTTAAATGATAAGTCTCAATCAAAATTTCTACAGCAATACCATATTAACGTTTATGGTATGTCGCGACTGGGGATTAAACTTAAAGGGGGACTTACTCTAAACACTCAGCAAGAGTTAGTGCTTTTTCACATCTAGAGAAATGATTACGGGTCCTTTGATAGAGAAAAATAGCCTGAGGTGAAATAGGGAGAAGATAATAACATTTATATATCTGTATTCACTAATGGGTAGTGATGTAAACCAGAAAATATACACATAGTTAGTTTCATTACAGGTCAATTCTTCTATTTTTAAATTAAAAAAAAAAGAGTTGTAGTAGGGGGATTTCAATGTAGAATATGGGAAAACTTGCTTATGAGCGAAAGTAATGGGTCCGAAATTTGGCCCATGAGGCATGGAAAAAAACCCTGGCAAAGGCTCCATGATAAAAAAAAACATCTATCTTTTCAAAAGAAAAATAGTTACCTTTCTTTTAGTTTTTCAAGTTTTATGATTTTTTCTTGCCACATCAATTTTGCGTCGGATAACATCTTTTCTAGTTCCTGTAGCTGTGCTGCAATTGCTTCACCAACATGTTTTGTTTCTTCCTTTATTATCACCTTTGCGCTATCCCCTGATATAAGTACCTCTTTCAGTTTTCTTTTTGCTTCAGTAATAGCATTTTCAATATCACTGGAAACTGCGTCCTCCATATCGTTGCAGACTAAGAAAATAGTATAAAATAGAACAACCGTAGTAAATATTACTTTATAATAAGTCTACAATATTGTAATAAGCTTATTTATTGACGAATGGCATAAATATAGACGGAATCAATGGTAATATCACGTATCTTCTCAATGATTTCAATTAATTTCAACAATTTTCTGTCCGATAAGCATTTCAGAAAAAAATAACATTTTGAAATAAATGCATGTAATAAGTATACAATACCTGCATCATCTAATTTGCACACGAAGTTTTCGGCGTTATTAAGGAAGTCTGGTTCAATGATTTTTGCAACATGCCCATGTTTGGTATCAACAAGTGATTGTAGAAAGACTGTATACCATTCTCTAGGTTCTAAACGACATTGTATTCGATCAAGCATAATCATCGCGGCCTGTAGTTTGCCTTTCTGGGTGTATATTCTAAAGATTTGCTCCTTGTCAGCTCGATTTAATACTCCTTTGTGTACCAAATGGAAAAATATGTCAACAGGATTAATTTGCTCCCCAACTATAGGAGCAAATATCTGTATTACTTTACGTAAGTACTTGTGATTTGTCTTTTGGTCTGGCTTTGATATAAGACTGGCAGCATATGGGTAATCTGAAAGTTGAAGAATTAAAAGTGTGCAACTTTTTCCGTGTAGAGTGTGCTTATCACATATGCATAAGAGGAATACCATCTATGGATTTTTAAGCTTTAAATTATGGATGGATGTGGTAATAATCTCCGTCCTTCTGTCCCACATTTTTGTCCGAAGCCAAACTCAAAAAGTAATCAAGATATCAACTTGATACTTCACAGGGGGACAGATCTCATTTAGGAGAAGTGCAATGCACAAGAATGATGACTCTACCTATCATAGTTTTTGAGTTATTTTCCTTTATAATTCTTCAGACTTAATTTGGACCGGAGCATCAGTCACAAAGTGTTTGAGATATCAACTCGATACCTCACAGGTGGATAGATTTCATTGAGGAGGAGTGCAGTGCACAATAATGATAACTCTACCTTTTATTATTTTTAAGTTATTGTTCTTTGTTATTTTCCAGGCTTAATTCTGTCCCTGTCCGGAGCAGAAGTAAAAAGCATTTGAGATATCGACTTGAAACTTCATAGATGGATAGAGAAGTGCAGTGCTTACGAATGATAATTCTACCTTTCATAATTTTTGAGTTATTGCCCTTTGCTAATAAGTGAAATAGTTAAGGTAAAGGAAAGGATCCATAAGAGGTCACAGTGACCTTAAAATTTTACCTGTAGACCTCAAAATAGGTGTATTAGTAGATCTTCACATGGGTTTCATATCTATAATCACTTCAAACGTCAGTCTTAAATACCAAATAATTTAAAAATATATCTTATTCTTCTCTCCAACACATTTTCTTACGAGCAAGCATTAGGCGGGGATGGCCATGTTAACATGGCTATTGTTAATATGGTAAATGATTAAGAAAACTTTCATAGACAACTGTCACCTGTTGATGATTACATATTGCCATGGCTGACAACTACCTAACGTTAAGGCTCCGATTCATTTGTTCTTTTCAAATATGTGGTTAGAGCAACATAGTCATGGTCGAGAGGTCTTGGTTTTGATTCCCGGTCGTTAAAATAATACTGGTATACCTTCATTAGTTGGCGTTCAGCATATTATTGTAATTTAAGTACTAAGTAGCATTGGGTCAGTGTATGGTAACATGACACTTGTCTACGGCGTGTTATTTGAGGCAGAATTTTTCAACTGTATGGAAAAAGACATCATATTATGGAATTAATGTCTATACATTTTAGCAAAGCAAACAAACCAGAAAAAAGTCAAACGTTAACTTACTAATTATAGACGTTTGCAATAAAAATAGTTTTATGATTTCAGAATCAAACATATCGCGTGGCTTAATACATACCTGCGACTCTCAAAGCATGTACAAATTCTTTCTCTTTTTTATATTTCAAAATAGTCTCGAGAAGTTTCGCTGTGGCTTCCTTTGGACACGACCTTGATAGTAATTCCAGTTCATTTCTTTGTTCTGAAATCACGACACTAATGGTATTAATAGGAATTTAACATCAAACCTGATAAAGGCTAAGGAGTGCAATGTATGAATGCGACTTTGATTATCTTAGTTAGAATGAATAAAAACATGTTCAAGTAATCTTACTGCAGTCTTGCAGTTAAATGTAGTATTGAATGGAAAAGGGCACCAGCATCTCAACAACGGGATTGTGAATCATGAAATCTGGCTGCCGATATACATGTCCATAATGTACATGTCCATCAAGAAAATGTCTGCTCTAATTGTACCAATGACTACAAACAGACATGACTCATACAAATAACTCTCAGTTGCCCTTCTAGTAGTGTACATAGGAAGAAGCTAAGTGGTACATGTATTGCCTCTTAAGAACGTGACCCGTAATCGAACCAGAGGCGCATATGTTGAGATTAGTCCACTTCCTAATTTATTTCTACAGGTGACAACAGAGAAAAAACTTACAAGGAGGGAACGAATTCTACATACTAAATAATAATATAAATTACAGTATAATCTATATACATGTATTTATAGTTAAGAAAGTGAATGAATGTAATTATACATACCGGCAGCCAAAACGTATTCTAAATAGATCATGACGTCACTTGCATCAAGAAGTTCCACCAATTCATCCCAATACTCCTCTATTCCAGCCCTGAGATCAACCTCTGCAGTATCTGTCATGCGGGCTGAATCGGTCATACAAGCGTAGATTTGATCTGTTATTAGTAAATAGTTATCCAGTAACAATATAATTGAGTAAATCATTAAATATTCTAATTGTCTTCATCATTGAAATTTGTTTCTGCCTTTATCATATATTTCGAAATAAATGAAAAATCGACTTTGCCACCATCAGACCAAATTGAAGGTAATCTGCTAGCAAAGTCATTTTATCTAAGCATATTGTATGAAACAACATTTTTATGCTACCGCATCCTCAATATAATATTTACAAGACATACAAAAGACAGGTGGCTGGATTATTCAATTGCATCAAAACACTGATTATAGCAACCCTAAAATCAAGAACTGAACAAAATCTACACTGCTTATTTCTCTCTATATATATAGACGTATACCTTTTGGTCCACATGATTCTAGCTCCATATAGCTCTTTTTCATCAAATGAGCAAGCTCTGCATGCTGACAATCTACAAGCGTCTTAGATAAAAAGAAATACTTTATAAAAGTCACATAATGACATTCATATAGGTGGGTTTCAGCAAGTCAAGTATGTATAAACATGCTTAAATACTTTGTTACTTTGTTGAGTTTAACGTTCCACCTACAGTATTTCAGTCATTTGAAGACACTGACTTTTTGTGAAGATAAAGTCATCTGAAACCACACTGTATATATGCTATGCGCCAAGCAGTGAGCTACCAGAACAATTACAATGGCGTAATATTGTCGTTTAGCAATAAATGGTAGGGGGAAACACAGTACATGTATTAATTATAGAAAAATTTTGACCTAACTTAGAACACAGAACAATGTAACGTAAACGCGTTAGATCTGAAGACGTAAAAAACAACACGTGTTTCTACTTAAATGGTCAAAAACGGGATCGGTAGTCAACAAACCTTTTTTGATAATGTAAATTTAAGATAGTATTTGCCGTATAAACTAATCATAATTCTCTAATATTCAACGAATCACCAATGATTTTGTTGTTGTTGTTGTTGTTTTTGCCAAGTCAAATACTGTATTAGTTTAATAAATTGTATTCGAAACTCGGGAAATTACTCTGATAAAATGAGGGAAATGATATTTTAGTCAGTTTGCTACTAACAAAGTTATGTAAAAGAATGCTCTAGCCAGTGCAAAACCAGGCTGAAACATCATGCATTGATTTTACCTGTGTGAAAGCCGAGAACCAGGTTTGAGTTGACCCATTGGTCTGAACCCTGTCTATTATCAGTCTGGTTCCCGACAATGCTCCCTCATTCTGATCCAAGGCAAGAACTTCGTCTGCATCCCACTGACTAATAAGATCATGTTTTCTCAGAGCAGAGAGGATTTCTCGTGGATGTATCTGCAGAAGCCTTGGGGAATACTGACGCATTACTTGCTTCGCCAGGATATCATTTGTCCAGGGAGTCACATCTTTTTCTTCAATAATTTTTGCTAGGTGTCCGTGTCCTGTATGTTCACCATAGATATTCTTAATAACCAATCAGTAAACAAACATTCAAACTAATCAAACACGTGTGTGAGCAAAAAAAATAAAATATAAAGTACATGTACAATTTTCAATGTTACAAGGAAAGGACAAACTCTAGTAGATGCGATACCTCAAAACTCTAATGAAACCATAACGCAAAGGATAATGTATATAATTACATATGTATATTATGTCCTTTCATGAACATGCAATTGCCTTCTGTGGTCTTATGTGGATGTTGTAGGAAGCAAATTGAGCCCATATCTAACAAAATGAAATTTTATAAATACCGTACCTCGTTAACATTTTTCCTGTGTGAGAATTTTATAAAAATCATACAATTCAGTGAAAAGGCATAAGAAGAATGATTTTTATTGTTCTATATAAAATTCAATACTATGAGCAGATCAGTGTGAAAAAAAAAATTAAAATTCTTTCTTAATTGAGAAGAGTTTATGGAATCGTTCCTGCAATGGTTAATTTCATAATTTTCCATGGTTCTTGAGGATGGGTCTCATAGCCCTTCACTTTCAAGCAATGCACTACAGTAATTCTGCAACACTCAAATGTATGAGCACTGAGTATGCCATTTTTTTCTGCAATTTAAATTATGACAGTTAAGTGACAAAGCCGCAGAATTATTCAGAGTAAACTCGATAATAGTCACATTTATAACTTAATACCTGCTTCTCTTAAAGCCTGTAAGAAGGCTGTCCATTTCCCAGGGTAGTTCGTGTCTAGAAGTTCATCCAGTAATCTGTGGTTAGCTCGCAGTGTCGATACACTGTACAACGTTTTGATCTCATGTCCAGTTACTGCAAAATCATTATAAATAACATAATTATATTTATAATGAATGTTAATATTAATGACGATGATGGTGATACTTGATTACTTGAGTATTACATACATGAACAATGTAAGTCTGGACCTACGTTTATATACAAAGGCAAAGCAAGAAAGATATATTGTATCATCTTAACGAATCTGGTATTTAGCCGAAAGGAATCGATTCATCGATCCACAATCGTTCTTTTATGCTTTTCTAATCACTCGCCCTTAAGGATGATGTAATGCTGATGATTAATACAAGTATTATAATATAATACACATCAATTCAATTCAATGTTTTATTGTACAAAAGGCCTCCGGCCCATATACATAATACATGTTATAACATACAACACATGTGATAGCAGTAGGTAATGTTTGAAGGAAAAAAACATCAAGATTCGTCATTGAAATATTAAAAAATGCATAATACTCAGTTCCCATTAGTTTCTTTAATCAATGCCTGTTAAAAAGAGTTTCCGTTTTTCAAATGCATGGTATAAAAACATAGCAAGGTTCCGAATTACAGTTTTATTTTTGCATGCCATTAGATTGTAGAATTTCATCGCTGTAGGATAATTTTTATAATAATCAGATATATACATTTCTCTAATATCATTATATAAAGAACACAGCAGGGTAAAGTGATATTCGTCCTCCTTAGTGGAATTACAATATGGACACATGCGTTCTTCTCTTAATATTATTGTGTCGACCGGTCCGAATTAACAGGCAGTGACAAGAACTTCTGAATTTATCCATACATTTTTGAAATTTTCCAATATCTATTACCTTTACATAATTTTCAACATCATAGTTTATTTTAAAATTTACATAATCATAATCATCCCATATATATCCAAAACCATTTTATATAGGTTTTGTTTGACTGACGTTGCCCAGTTTGTAAGACCTATACTGTCATAATATAGCATCATATCATAACACAGTCTGATGTATCTTTGTTTATGGCATATTTATTATTCGTAACCAGTATTTAATGCAATGCTTTGACGCATAATATACATTGGGAATCTACCTAAGTCCCCTAATACAGCATCATTACAAGCACGAGTCCCAGTATTTAAAAAAAAAACGTTTTCAAGCTTCCAAATGAACAGATTCTACACAATAGTAGCTATTTATTCCCCATAACTGAAAGCCATATAACAAGATTGGCGCAATTTTAGTATCAAATATTTTGATAAATAATGAATATGGAAGACATATACTAATTAAAGGGTTGAAATATGTGTATTAATATCCTTTTTGCTTTTACCGAAACATTCTCTGCCATTTTGATCATTGATAATCTATTGGGAAAATATAACCCTACGTAGCAAAATCCGTCAACTACATCAAATCTACTATTTGCATAACTCCATTTTTCATTTCTAGAGAGTTGTCCCCCGTTTTTAAAGATAATAATTTTTGTTACATCAATATTTACGCTAAGTATATAATCCTCGCAAAATTCATGTAATAAGTTTAATTGTAACTGTAGTCCTGAAATCGTATAAGATATACAAGCGATATCATCTGCAAACATGAGGAGAAAACTTTCAGTTATATCTAGAAATAACTGGATTCCGCGAACGTTTCTGGTCTTAAAATATATATACAGTTCATTAATGAACATAGTAAATAGAATCGGGCTGAGACAGCACCCCTGCTTCAAACCGACAGGACAGTCAAATAAATCCGAAATATCTGAATTTGCCTTTACTGATTTATAAAATTGACTGAATTGATGTGAAAAGTTTCCTCTTGATATTTTTTGTTTTAAAATTTCAAATAATATAGGCCTGTTAACCGAAAATCGATAAAGGCAACATACACTGGTTTTCGTTTCATCTGCAAATATTTGTTAACAACAGAATACAAAATAAAAGCATTATCAATGGTGCAATAGTCTGCTCTGAAACCTGCTTGACACTCAGCGATTTTTCCATAAGCTTCAATATAAAATGTTAAACGTCTTGTTATAACGGAAACATACAATTTACTCAGTATGTCACTAAGTGCGATACCGCTATAGTTATTTAGGTCGGATTTTACCCCTTTCTTGTAAAATTGATTAATGACCGAATGTAGCCATTTCTCGGGGAAATTACCAGTTATAAAGATTTTATTAAACATCAGACGGACATATGGCAATAAAGCCTTGAGCAATGGCATATACTAGGTGTTGTGGTAAGAGAATGCCCCCACTGGCTTTATTAATCTTTATTTTCTTTGCACATCAGTACAACATATTGGAAGCCAACATCACACACTGCTTAATCATTTATTTTCGTTGACATAAAATGTTGTACTTAAGGGTATTTCGTTGGTTCCTATATGTGTGGATTTATGATCTAGAAAACGTGAGCTTATACAAAGAACAGATTTTCGTGGGGATAATTATTCTAGGATAAACCTCTTCTTTCAAGGAAAATTAGGTCTAATTTTACATAGACCTGTGTTATAATGAATATTCATTAAATACTTATCACGTTAACATCAAGCGTGGATTTTTTTCTTTGAAACGAAGAGCATCCAACAACTAGATATTGGCTCACCGTGGTCATTTTGCTCGTGTGAGTTTAAATTACAATATCTTGATCGATCATGCCCCAGTTCACGCGTAATTATCAAGTTTAAGTGTTCTATTTTCACTAATAGTGACCATTATTCTGAAATACCTTTTGAAATTCTGGAACAAAATGTTCACAGTTTAACTTGGTATCTTCGGCCTCTCTTCCAAAACCACTCCTAGGGTAAAACCACATAAAACACAAGAACATCACCACAAAGGACACACGGCCGATCAGAACAAAACCTCACAGGATACAACTTGCAAGAACAAAACAGTACATAACTAACAAAAAAGAAAAAACTCACAGGACACAACCTAACAACATCACTGGATATAAGTAACCAGAAACTAACTTCACAGGACACAGCAAACCAGGACATAACCACACAGAACATTACTTCACAGGACACAGCAAATCAGGGCATAACAACACAGGACACAGCAAACCAGGGCATAACCACACAGAACATAACTTCACAGAACACCGCAAATCAGGTGATAACCACACAGGACACAGCAAATCAGGGCATAACCACACAGAACATAACTTTACAGGACACCTCAAACCACAGGCTACCGGCGTGGACCACCTCATTCCACTGTTGCATTTTGTTATAACTGACGGCTACCATAATCGCTGGTTCCCCAATGTCATATTGTAATTATCACAAAAGCCGATAACCAATTCAATATGGTAGCCGCCAGTGATAACAAAGTGCAACAGTGGAATGAGGGCAGAATACATCGATACTAGCGACTTCTTGAAAAAAAGCATAACTTGTGAGAATTAAATAAATACATAATTTATTGTTTAATATGGGTATTTGTTGGAAATATTGTATTTCTGTGAAGTTGCCGTTGAAAAGGCCCATTGACTGTGTTATGCTTCGGTCACATCGTGTCCGAGTAGAGTTTCCTTTGAGTTTCGTGACTCGTATTGTCTTTGCAGTTTATCTAAGATAGAAAATCGACTCGATAAGGAAAAGGCCTATTGTTTCTGCGTTGAACAAGCCCGGCATATTTGAAATCGGCTGAAAATTGTGTCAGATACGAAGCTCAGAATACGACCATGTAAGTTTTCCTATAGATTTTGAACAGAGAGTTACAAACCTTTTCTTATTTTATGATATCAATATTTTTTTTCTGTGCCTCAAACCAGGACAAAACCACACAGGACACAGCAAACCAGAGCATTACCACACAGGACACTGCAAACCAGGGCATAACCACACAGAACATAACTTTACAGGACATCTCAAACCAGGGAATAACCACACAGGACACAGCAAATCAGGGCATAACCACACAGGGCACAGCAAACCAGGGCAAAACCACACAGAAAACAACTTCACAGGACACAGCAAACCAGGACACAACCACACAGAACAAAACTTCACAGGACACAGCAAACCACTGCATAACCACACAGAACATAACTTCGCAGGACGCAACTACTAGTAACCAGAACACAACCACACCGTACACATTATTACAGGACAAAACCACAATGAATTCAACCACACCGTAGACAACATCACAGACAAATCATCCAGATACATAACACACATGACACAACTTACCAGAACAAATCTCATAGGACACAACCATAACCAAAAAAACCAAGGAACCCCAACCCACATAGAACACAGTTACATAGAACTCTACCTCACTGAGCACACCGAAACAGGGCACAGCTTCACATCATGTCAGTTTATACATGTATTTGTATGGGTTTTTTTAACAGAAATTGTGGAATGTACTTCTACCTAAGCTAAGATTGCAAGTTATACTTAGTGTCAACACCGTGCTTTGATCAAAATATGGAAAAAGATATAGGATTTTTTCTACAAACAATATGATTTTTTTTGGTGGGGGGGGGGGTTACAAAATGTAAGAATTATCTGGAACAAAGTCTTAAATCGGAGACATATTAAGTGAAACTCTACTTTATTGTTTGCTGAATATTATCATTGAACTTGAAATTTACTTAGCCTCCATCAGGTTAAATGCACAGCAGAAGTAAGGTCGTCTCTTTACGCACAAACAAACGGGCGCCATTTTGTTGACATAGTTTCTATTTTTAGTAACAGGCGGTCATGTAGGTTACTATTTATAGTAACTCATTTGCATATAAGCATATTAGGGTATGACGCGTAGTGGCCACCTGCTGTGAAAAATATTAATTTTTCCGCCAACACGGGATCTTCGGTATGAACATGAAGTGGCACCCAGCTGATAAAAACATTAAATGCATGGATCTGAAGAATCATGTCTGAACATGTACTCTGTGATCATGGGAACCCTGCTGTAAAAGTTATTAACTTTTCTCCAACACCGGATCTTCGGTATGAACATGAAGTGGCATCCAGCTGATAAAAACATTAAATGCATGGATCTTAAGAATCATGTCTGAACATGTACTCTGTGATCATGGGAACCCTGATGTAAAAGTTATTAACTTTTCTCCAACACCGGATCTTCGGTATGAACATGAAATGGCATCCAGCTGTTTAAGTCATTAAATGCATGGATCAAAAGAATCATGTCTGAACATGTACTCTGTGATCATGGGAACCCTGCTGTGAAAGTTATTCACTTTTCCCCAACACCGGATCTTCGGTATGAACATTTAGTGGCATCCAGCTGTGTAGGTCATTAAATGCATGGCCTTGTTTCTGCACTAACATTAAGTCATTTGAGCATACAACGAGTAAGTAGCTTAAAAATAAATCTGTTGATATGATTTTCAATCGAATTATTGTCAATTTTCGATTTTATTGATTTCCCCCCTTTTTTAAAAGGTACAATGTTAAAAGGTAGTAATGTTATGATCATGGTTTTTCAAAATTTGTCTTACCATGTGCTTTTGGCTAGCCACTTCATAGTTTCATTAAATGATGATTTTACTGGCACTAAAACACGACTTAGAGCATTGTTATGATTAAAAACACAGAACAACAAATCCTCATTTAGTATTCTTGCCAGTGCTTAGCTCTATTTGATTTTCTGTCTTCCTATGTTTTCTATGTCAGAACTCCATATGAATATATCCAAAGTTTCCATGAGTTCTATTTTCATTAATCATATGCACATACATCTTTGTATAGGCACAGGTCTTACTTTTCCTGTTAAAGTTTATGATTCTTCACAGTTCTGCCAAATTTGTTATCCTAAATCCTCCTCATTGTTGTGTAAAATTTAGCAAATTT
>JAIFHC010000246.1:0-50000 GCA_021229015.1 Solen grandis | reverse complement strand
TTTTTGCTGTGTTTCTAGAAGATCTAGAATTGCTTTTACAGAATAGTGTAAATTTTTGAGTTTCAATATATTCATTATTTATTATGATTATTTTGTTTTTTGCAGATCACCTTGTTATAATTGGTAATTCCGTGCAAGATTTACAAGATAGGTAGTTTTTTATTATTGTTTTCATTGGGGATAAGAAGTTAATGTTGATAAAACTAAGGTTATGGTCATTCGGACAAGGAGACATTTACGAGATGGTGAAAAGTGGTATTATGATAACAGAGAATTAGAAGTAGCTTATCATTTTAATTACCCAGGAGTAACATTTAATTAAGGTATGTACTGATAATAAAATATTGGTTTAAAAAAAATTTTGAGAAAAATATCTTTACTATTTGAAAAGAAATATTAAAACACATTTAGAATATGAAAAAAAAATACTTAGATATTTTGTACGGAAATCACAGAATATGTTTGAGTAAGATATGAATCAGTGCACATAATTTATACATTTGAACCTTAAGCTACGGAAGAAATAGAGAAGACAGAATTGATAGAAAAGGTATATTGTGTAACGGATACGATATAGAAGATAAGTATCATCTTATTCTTATCTGTGATCAATATAAAATATATGTAGGAGCTATATAAAAATTATGAATACCCAAGTATGCTAAGTTTATTGATTCATGTAATAACACTTATAGAAAAACATTATTGAATCTCAAAATATAATAGAAAAGCAACACGAATAAGAAATGAATCACTGAACTTATAATGTACATAGAAGTCTGTTAATGTGAATGGTATTGTATAAGTATGGTATGTATTAAATTATGACTTTTGGATAATTAGGCATTATTATTAATGTGCTGATTATTATGATGTCTTAGTATTGTGGTGAATACAAGTGTGTAAAGTGCATTAAAGCATTTTGTTGAGACAGTGTTACAGGATAGTAATTTTGTAGTATGATAGGTGTATAAAGGTACAAGAATATTGAATGAAAAGGTAAATGTTGGTAATTATAAAGAATCAATATGATAATTATTATGAGTGGCTGGTAAGATAAGTGTCCTAATTTATACTTAGGTGCTCTGATAGTTTCTAGATGAGTGATAGAGGTGTAAATGCATACATGTTAATTTATCATTTTGAAACATTGTCCTTCTTTTTTATTCATATATATTTATACATTTGAGAATTTCTCATCCTACAATCTTCCTATAATTTTAGGAAGATATTAAGGGATAAAAAATAAATACAAAAATAAGCCATAACAATGTATATTATTCACACAACTTTGTAACATTATGATTAGCACGTAAGGTATAATCAACAATTATATGTAATCGTATTGTTGATAAAAATTGTGTTTAGATATGTCTTAGAAATCAATGCTTCTTATAGATATTAAAATGTAAAAAGGAAAAAAAATAAGTAAGCTCTATTCTCCGCCTTATGAAAACATATATAAATATATTTCATACATTTTTTTTGATGTATAAATTACAGCTGTTCACTTTTTTACCACTTTAACTGTGGAAACTTTATAAAAATGTAGTGTATTCACAGGAAAATTATTTTAAGACAGGAATGTGTATGAGCTAATGGGTCGGATAGAGATGTTTTTTTCCATTTATTTAAAGTATGTTAAAACTGTATTTCATGTATTGACGTTGTACACTATTGTATAAGTTAAATGAAATATACTACAAAAAAGCAAAGTGAACTGTAAATACAATTTGTATATATAAATACGTTTACAGAATCGAATAGTCATTCGGTTAAACAATGAATTGAGAAAATGATAAATCATTTTCGTTTTGTTTGTTAATGTAAATTTCTTTGTAAATAAAGTGAAGATATTCAATTATGCTCAGACAGATTAAGATCATTTCCTTGA
The DNA here is from genome assembly GCA_021229015.1 of Solen grandis. Taxonomy (NCBI): domain Eukaryota; kingdom Metazoa; phylum Mollusca; class Bivalvia; order Adapedonta; family Solenidae; genus Solen; species Solen grandis. The sequence continues at coordinate 48,106 of JAIFHC010000246.1, read as the reverse complement.
TCTTTTAGACAATATCCTGAGATTGTTCTTGATTTTTTTACTAATAGCAACCTATATCTATTACATTGTATATTATATTTGTTTATCCACTATCGTGCCTGAGTAGATATATTTTGTATGTATATAGATGGCTTTATTATTAAATGTTATATTTAAAAATGTGTTTGAAATGGCATGTTCGTTTCTAATGTAATACATAAAGAGAGTGAGCGAGAAAGAGAGAGAGAGAGAGAGAGAGATCAACCTGAATTACACACAATCTACCTTAAGGACTTTATATCAACATTTTTGGATATGTGGCCGCAAACCGACCTCGTACTATTATGGTTTACCAATATTATGCAAACAAGCAAATAGTTGAATCTAGTTAGGACTAGAAAGTTTAGTAAACCGGGTTCCAGTGTTGGCAACATCATCCTTCACACACAATGACCTTAAATATAATCTAAATTATCGGAAAGTCTTCTACACACACAGACACACACTCGCAAAAAAGTATTTGTTACTTTGTAAATGTATGTGTTAAATGTTCTGGCTAAAGTTTACAGCCTTCACGTTAAGTACACACAAGCTAAATCGTAAAGCGTAAGTTCAAAACGCTTATCAGTAATGCCTACACAAGATAAATTTGGTCAACTCTAAACTGCAGCGCAATGTAATTAAGTTACGCTAAATTTAAGTGGCACGTTGTATTTAAATTCACCTAAAATATGGTTGATGCTTGTATTTTCGTTCCCCGTTTACATTGTAGTTCAGGTCACCCTAAACTATAGTGTAACAATGTATTTGAGTTTTGGTGACAGTGCATAAATTTATCAAGAATCCAAAACTGTATCCATATATAATGCACGTGTGGGGCGTAGAGAAAACAACTTATTAGATTTTATCTATCAATTTATTCAATTTTGAAGAACATCATGTGGAGGCTTGTGTGATTCAATTATTAATATAAAGATCTTTAACACAGCTCAACATGAAACACACATGCACAACAATTATTGAGTGTCTGAATTAATGACCAGCACTCACTGTGTAGAAATAAAAATAAACATAATTTATGAATGTGACGCATAAAAGCACTTGTAACTATGAATGTTCGATATCAAGGTTTCCATTTAGTATAAAATCGTGGACATGTGACATCAAATTAAATATATTACACTTCAAAGACTCATGCATTAAAGGTCAAGGTCGTCATACTTCTGTGCATCAAACTTAAGAACTGATGATACTATGTAAATGTTTTAGACAATACAGTTTTAAAAGAAGGTTTCGTAAAATTGCTTTCTTTTAATATAGAAATGACAAAATAGATTATCTCCCAATTATGTTAATTTATAGGGGTTAAATGAAAAAATCCTTGATAGAATGAGGTCATATATAACAAAACAGTCCCAAATACTAGTACAAAAGCTTGTTTATTTTAAGGTACAGTGAAAATGCAGTGTTAGGTTTGACTCAAAATTCATGAAGCTAGAGCGTCTCGATTTCATAAGAAGGAGTAATTAAAAGTACAATTTTCGTTCAGTCAACTGATTCGATCCTGATCATCAAAACTTTTATATGGTCTTTCAAAGGACTACAAAATTTAATGCCGAAGAAAATGCAGCTTGAATACTGCTATTTAATTTGGCAAAATAAACAAGGATCATCAACAGCAAAAAATGCATTAAAATCATATCTCATTTTCTGGAGTTATAAGTATTTAAGCAATTTCATGCAAAAATCTCAAGCAGAAAAAATGAAAGTGGAAATAAATTAACGTTATCATTTAAGCAGAAAAAATCAGATCATGCGACAATAAGTGTAAATTGAATTTCAAAGCTTTCAGCTTTCATTTCGCATCGTTCTGTATTTTTTCATTTATCTGTTTTGATTATCCGATTATTTGGTGTATTTCATTTATTTCATTTCATGAAATTGCAACCATATTTTTCATGTGTATTTTTTCTTTCAAACATGTGCAACAAAAAAGGTCAATAAGGAATATAAGACAAAAAAAACCCGCATCTAATGGGAATTTCAAAAGAATGAGTTATTAGTAAAAATGTTTTGATACAAATTAACACCCTGCGTCAAAAGCACAATATATATTGATAATATCATCTTAAGATAACCTAGACAATTAAATAAATATGTGTCTAAAATTTCGTGACTGTAGCCTAATTCTAAATTGCCAATTTCGTGTTGACACAAAGTGGCTAGACGACAAATAATTATAATAATGGTACTACTAAAAAGAAATAGAAGAATAACAATAGGTTCGCGCAGTGCGAGATTTGAACACCTAAAAGGTTCTAAGAAGAAATAGAAGAAGAACAAGAGGTTTTCACTCTAACAGAAAGCGCCGTCTAATTGAATAAGATATTAAAAGAAGACAAAATGCAACCGAAATTGAATAAAAATCTAAATGAAGTGCGCCGTAAAATACAACATGCAGGGAAGGGAAGTAAATATAAATAACTAAGCCGTTTAACAAAATGTATTGTGTGAGTAATTCCCCTTTATCAGTAAAATACTGAAAAAACTAAAATAAGTGGTATATTTTCAATTCATTGCGACATAATAAAAGGTTAAAGAATGGGCTATTTGTTGATTTTTTTTTAATGATTTTTTTTAAAGTTTACAATCATTGTTTAGAAAAAAACAAATATTTACCCCTAGTTGCAATATTTAAAACTATTACGCTTTCCGATGGTGTAAGGAATCGGTTCGAAAAGATTTTGCCGATTAATCAGACTATCTTTCTGACTGGTGAATGATTAATCGTTGACTTTTCTTTTAATTCTTGGAAATTGTTATTTCATATACAGTGAATACAACGAAAACGAACACCCGTATGATAGTTACCGAGTTACTGATTTCCAAATAATATAAAACTATGTAGACTTGTGACAGAAATGTTGCCCAAGTTAAAAACAGTTTTCTCTTCCACACATCAAAATTTTTATGAGTCTATACATTTTTTTACGCGAAATGTTACTCTATTACACTAAGGCTTTGTTCACACCAGCCTTACGGCAGCCGTACACCTGTCTAAGACCAACATTTTGAGAATATCCTACGTGTCGTACGACACCCTAAAGACATCCGTAAAAATTCGCAATCCGGCAGGGTTGTCGCAACTTTCGACATGCAAATTTTCTTGCGATATATGGAGCTCGCAACTTCGCAAGACTGCTTCACGGCAGCCTCGAGACAAACGTAAAATCAACGAACGGTTTCATATGCTGTCCGGCTAGGGCTGGCGTCAGTCACTTATTGCGTTTGACGCATACCACACGGCAACTGCGCGAACACCTTGTTGCAGCCTTAATTTCTTTCCTTTTTTTTTTGGAAAGCCTGGCCTAATCGCACGATGAACGCACAAAAAAGCATTTGTACGATTATCGTGCAAATTCTTACGTATCAAAGGGTAGCCACACGAAAGTTTTGTGAAATTTGAAGACTGCCTTGCGGCTGTCTTGTAAATTTGCACGGCTGTTGCACGGCCATCTTGCGGAAGCCGTGCAAGTGCAAATACGTGTGTTTTGTTTTCCTACGCCGAAGCAGGGAACACTGTGAGACCCGTAAGATTACCGTGCTACTTTACAGTGCCTGCAACTGTTGCAGACCTGTCTGGACATGTTGCATATTGTCTTCGGCTCATTGGAGCTAACCTATCCCTTTCAATTATTTTATATTTTTAGATTTGCAATCATTTTGTAATAAATGATATGATTTTTGCAAATAAACTTGTAAACACATCTTTACCATAGTGTAACATAATCGACGTTGTTAAGTGGTAGCGTAAACGACTTAAGATCTGTGGGTTGTGTGTTTGAACAGGGTTGAGGCTGTTTCTTATCTTAACCAGGCACAAAGTACGTCGGGTGTGATTTATATAGCTTTTATGGACGTGGTTATCAATCAACGTTTGGAAAAATATGATAAGGAACTTTATATGGCTGAAATACTTTGGCAGGGGCGGCTAACTCTCACCATCATAATCATAATCAGCAACAGCACTGTAACAAATAATTAATTGCGTGTTTTTAGAACTAGATCATTTGGGCGAGTAGCGTCTTTCTCGGAAACATGAGATGGCAAATTCGATTCGACACTCTTGTAACTTCCTGCTTTTCACTCAGAATATAAATGTAGTAGCAGTAGTCGTTGTTTTTGTTAAAGCTGTTGTACCAGTCATTGCTGCCGATGAAGTAATAATTATTATTTTAGTAACAGTAAATGTATTCGTACACATGAAGTTGTTGTGACAGTTATGTTTTAGAAGTTGTTATTGTACGAGTAGCCGAAGCAGTGATGGTAGAGTAGCACTAATAAGCACTAATAGTTGTTGTACGAGAAGCATTAGTAGTTGTTGTACCAGTAGCAGTAATTGTTGTACGAGTAATACTAGTTGTGTTACGAGTATCACTAGTTGTTTTAGTTTTCGAGTACACTAGTTGTTTCACGAGTAGTACTTTTAGTTGTTTTTGTTCTAGTACCACTAGTTGTTGTATAAGTAGCACTTGTAATTGTTGTATGAGTAGCAATAGCAGTTGTTGAACGAGTAGCTCTAGTAGTTTATGTTGTCAGAGTAGTAGTAGTTTTTAGTATCATTATTTGTTGTTGTTGTTGTTGTATTGGGGTTTCCCGCTGCGGGGAAGACCCCGAGTACACAGAGGTACCCGGGTAGAATAACTTACCGAAAGCCAGCTGGAAGGCTTCCTCACATGAAAAATCCTAAGTCCCTACCGGGATTCGAACCCACAGCGTTGAGGGACTGAGAGATTTGTAGTCCACGACTCGGCCACGGCGGCCCCCATTAATTATTGGACGAGTAGTAGTACTTGTTATACGAGGAGTAGTAGCTGTTGTACGAGTAGTTCTAGTAGCTTTTATTGTACGAGTATAAGTATCTCTAGTAATTTTTGTAGTAAAAGTAGCAGCAGCAGTAGTTCTTTAAGAGTAGGAGTGGAAGAAGTTGTACGAATAGCAGAAGTTTTATAGCAGTAGAAGTTGTTCTTTCGAAACACATTTATTTTATTTGCTTTGTTTAGCCATTTTCATACCGTTATGTGATTCATATGTCATATGAATGGAATGACAACATATATTGTATATGCAACAAAATACCGTATGTATAGGGCACACATGTGAATGAGTTAGCTATCTATCTGTTTAAACAAGTTTATTGCGGTTTTAATGATATGACTACGTTACTTTTGATAAAAAGTTCTCCTCTGTTACACACACACACACACACACACACACACACACACACACACACATATATATATATATATATATATATATATATATATATATATATATGCAAATTTATTTACAATTGGGGGTTGAAAATATCATTTTCAAGTTATAAATGGTTTCAATTGATAGAAAAAAATCGATGCTAGCATAAACCGATCTTTACCGAGGCCTCTGACGTAGATTACCGAGAGTCTTTTCGAACTATACCCAGTCTCCAGACGCTCACTTCGTTTGTCTTTCTACGTGGTGATCTGCACGCGGGAATTTCACCATATAATCGTCTGCAATGTCCATGGATGAGATTCAATATTAGGAGACCCGGGATTTTCCGTTTCGAAGAATTTTATCACGTGAGTGAATTATTTTGTTCAAGCATATAATATGTTCCATTAAAATGTCTGAACTTTTCCTCTTTAGATTTGACACTTTAATGGCATATTTTTCTTCCGTGTTGGAAACGTTATCATTATTTACATTTGAAAATCCCCTTTTATCAATTAAATTTGGATTGACTTTCTATTTAGCTTTGTTTTGAGGAAATATTGGTATTATCTACTGGACGGGTGATTAATCAATCTTAATATTGGATTATTAGGAAAATGATATTTATCATTGCGAGCTTCGGACTTTATTAAAAAGAGGTAATATTTTAAGTTAGTTTTTCTTTTTCAAATTCTGAGACTTCGTTTATCTTCAACAAAACATGCAGAAGACATTATAGTAGTAAAATGTTTGTTGCGCCATTGGTTCGAAATCTACCGCGATTGCAATAGTTGGCGCTCAGCATATAAGGGTAGTACCAAGACTGGTTTGTTTAAGTTTCAGGATAATGGGATTGGGTTTGGCATCATACCACTTGTCTTTGTCATGATATCGCATGGAGGCAGCACTATATCTTTCTCATATACACTACACAGATATCCCATACTAATTGAAATACTGTCGGTGGGACGTTAAACCTCAGTGACAATGACATTCATGGAGGCAGCACTATATCTGTCTCATATACACAGATGTCCTATACTGATTGAAATACTGTCGGTGGGATGTTAAATCTCAGTGACAATGATATTCATGCTGAAAAGTGAAACATAAAACACATATTAATTTCTAGTCATCATGGACATAATTTAAAACACCGAAATATGTTTGCATATAAATTTTCATTAAATGAATAAACATTTACATTTTAGATATAAAGTTTTTCTTTCACTTCACAAATGGTATGATAATCTTGATTATCTACATTTCATAAATTACTTAAAATTACGCGAAGCATGCATTCAAGCCGAATTTAGCAATGCGAATCTTACAAAATATAGATCTAGCAAAGTAAGTTCCTTCATTTGAAACCTAATCTTTACTAAACTTCCTTTTTCATATCGAAGGCTGAACGCGAAACTTGTCTTACTGCATATACAAATAAAAGGAGATGGGACAGTTTTGTGGTCTACCCTCGATGCTCGCTTGCGCATCTGTGTGTGTGTGTGTGTGTGTGTGTGTGTGTGAAAAATGCGTCGCCCTGACAGCCGCTATCACGTGGTATTCTTGCCACCTATATAACATCCTCATGCATTTTGTTACCATTTCGTTCAATTGTTTCCTAAACCATATATCTACAAATCTCTCAGCCCCTCACCGCTGTGGGTTCGAATCCCGGTAGGGACTTCGGATTTTTCATGTGAGGAAGCCTTCCAGCTGGCTTGCGGTAGGTCGGTGGTTCTACCCAGGTACCTCTGTGTACTCGGGGTCTTCCTCCACCTGTAATTAGCTGGACGTCGCTATATGATTGAAATACTATCGCAGCGACGGTAAACCCCAATACAATACAATAAACCATATACCTACCTTAAGTTTTGTTTTGATTTTTCATCCTGTTTTGAACTACTTAAAAATTGACAAATGCATGCATTGTTGTTTTTTTCCCTGGGTTAATACAGGGCTGATAAAAGCCAAGGTGAAATACGCTTTGTTTATTAGACACATGTTTTGATTAAATAATAGCTGTAGCATATCGTCGTCGCATAATGATGATGATGATGATGGTGATGGTGATTATCTAGCCATGATGATGATGATGATGTAGCCATGATGATGATGATCTAGCCATGATGATGATGATGATGATAATGATCTAGCCATGATGATGATGATGATCTAGCCATGATTATGATGATCTAGTCATGATTATGATGATGGTGATCCTGTCATGATGATGATGATGATCTAACCAATACGGTGATGAATATGATGAATATTATGATGAATATGATGATGATTATGATGAATATGATGATGATTATGTTGATATTAATGATATATATCGTGATGATGATCTGACATGATGATGAGGATGGTTAATCGAAATATATTGTTTTAAATCTCAGTTATATTAAATACGTATCATCATCATCATCATCATCATCAATTAGACCATTTTTGCCGGCAGCATTTTTTGCTCTTTCTTCCTCTTTGTTCAACTACTTCTTTACCTTAAAATCACAACACAGCCCCTCATGACCGATGCCATGGTAACCGCGTCCTGTCCTGTTCTGTATACAGACCGTACTGTGCACGATGGTCATGTTTTCAGAATTCAGGGTCGTCCTCCGGAAGTATCCCTCGGTAAGTCTGGTTCACTCAGGCGCTTTGTCCTCATTAGCTTAGCTCATTAGCTTATCTATTTCATAAACATACAATTATTAATGGCCAAAATGACACGGTCTTTTGATTTTATTTTAGTGTTAATCTTTTAACCCAATGAATATATTACTTTATTGGGTAATTTAAAAAGTTTAAAAATGTATTTAAAAAGTACATGCATATAAAACAATGGATTTTTCTTTCCCATGCATACTGTTTAGAATCTGGGCTACAATATTGCTTGAGAAAACAGTGAGGACCCTGATCAGACATTTTCTTGAAGGGCCTTTCTCAACTGAGTCTGATGTGATTGCTAGGGCATCAATGTCTTTAAAGCTAAATCAATGTTTAAAGATTAGCGCTAAATTAGTTTTTAAAGCAATGAGCTAAAAATAATTGTAAACATAATTTACGATATAAAAGGAATGTCAAATAGGTACTTAACTACTAAATGTTCTTTATGCTTGTTTAATTTAAATAAAGAGGAATTTCCCGACATCCGCCAAATTGAAAGAACAGTTTTCATGGTCAAAAAGTCACGACTGTTGAAATACAAACACATTATAATGCATCGCGTGACCACTGTGTTTAGTTATCATTGTACAGCAACAATCTAATATGAAAATAGTTCCCCATTGTTTTCAGAAGAAAACAATACCGTGTTTTAGTTCCTCATAATTGTCTTAAACAAAGGAAAGAATGGATGCTTTTAATTCCCTATTGCTATTTTGTTTGAAAGGGGATATCAGCTAGATTATTTCTTTTCCTCAATGAGGTTTCAAAATGCTTATTATCTTACAAATGTTTACTACATATTTTAAATGCTTATTACAACCTTGAAATTGTAACTAGAAATTTAAATGAAAATGACACATTTAAAGATCGAGTTTCTGATTGTCATATTTACGGTAAAAGTTTTTAAAGTAGCATCCTCCTCATCATCACCCCCCCCACCCCTTCTCTCTCTCTCTGCTTCCCCCTTTCTATGTGCTAGTGCCAAATATTTTTACTCCTCTTCTATCACTTGTTCTCCTTTTTCTGGCCTTCTTTTTCCCGTTGTCTGTATACCCGCCCCTCCTATCTTTTCATGTTCCCCCTCTCTCTCTACGTGTTTTTTCTTCTGGTCAATTTGATACAAATTCTTCAGATCGCAACCTATTATTTATTTGCATCTGAATATGACTTAAGCTGAATATTTATCTTTCCAAATCCAATACTTTCTTACGGTGTAGGCCACAATAGATTTTTTAACATTTTTATTGATAAATAAATAACTAAAGAGTATATGATACTACATGATTATTTATAAATACGTGTTTCCTGTTTTAAGATGTACATATTCCTGTTTTATGTGACCTACACCACTTATTGCCTGGGTGTCACATTTATAGGTCTAGAACTCAATTCAATTTCATAGATTTATGATAAATGGCCAATTGCTTTAAAGGCATTTGAGCGTTTTTTTAACTGACATATTTTTCTAAAAATTTGCATATTAGTACTTTAGACTTTAACTAAAAGATATATGAATTAAGAATAGGGGGTCACTATGGTTGTTTTAGAGATTGAGCTTATGGTAAAGCATCACTATTTGCTAATATTTGTTGAAAAAAAACGGCATTAATAATATGAAAGATTTCGATTCTAAATACTGTAACATAATATTAAAATGATATTTTAAAATATTTTATCACCATTTGTAACTTATAATGTATTCTATAAGTTACATCTAAAAATACTGTCAAATATGCATTAAAAATTAAAAAAAACAGGCACTAAATCTCATTTGTGCCCGAACCAAGATGTATACAAAAACCATCCCAAAACTGTGAATTTTTATATATATTTTTCTAAATAAAAAAATTCCACGGACAGATTTCCTTTATTTTTTCAGAGTGTGTCCTTTGATATAAATGCTTCTGAAAATGTAAAAAAAGACATACCCCCCTCGGTTTGTTTTGTAACTAAAAACTTATTGAAATTTTGGCCAAATTTGCATAAAAACACTAAAATGTGACTTTTGTACCTTCAAAATTTGGCAAATATACTTTTAATGATATTCTTAATACATGTATCTTATAATGTGTGCTTTATTCTATCTTTCTATTTAAAATAAATCAGAAATTCAAAAAAAAAAATCAGCTGTAACCCGCTGAAACGTCCTTCACATATTTTATATTTCACTATAAACATATACTTACAACAAATCAAGGTTACCACAATTACATAAAGCAAAAGGGTTGGGCTACAAGTTCTAAAACTTATTTACAGCACTCCTATTCAAAAATAAAATTCAGCAATTAACATGGCAATACTTTTACTAATGCAGCAAGCATACATAAGTGAACAAATATAATTTCAGACGGTAGACCGAACAGAATAATCAAACACAAAGAAAGTAAGAGAAAAAGAAAGATAAAGCCCTGAATTTTTGTTGTTGTTGAACACTTTCTTGCATTTATGGTTTATACAGAATAAATATCCTCATGTACTTGTATCAGATATATGACATTGAAATAATAATTAAATCGGATATAGGCATGAGAAACTTAAGTTGTGAGACGAAAAAGATCGAGAGAGGGAGAAAGAGAAGATACATTATACTACATAGGGAGTGGGTCAGTTGTAGGGCACGTATTGGTATTGAATCACGATGTGAAACGCTTGGTCGACTTAATATATTGGTGGACAGCTTCTACGATTACAATGTTTTGTTGAAGAGAAAGTCGGGAATCACTAAAAAGTAAACGTTTCGTGTTTAATAGATGTAACACACGTGTAGCAGTAAAAGGCCGATGTCGAAAGAAAACGTGTTTTTCATTTTCTATCACAAGGCAGTGTTCGCATTTGTCAGTAATTGATAAGTGATTATTATAAAGGTCACTTTTAAGATTACTACAGTTGTTTCTTAACCGGGCATGAAGAATAGATACGTGACGTAAACCATACAAATAATACTGTGGAACTTCGTTAGTTGGAAACTGGGACACTAGTAAATCACGTTTAAAGCGACTAATAGATGGGCAGTTACGTAACTGTTCAGGTAGATAAATGGCCAATATGTAAATAAAGAAAGAAAGGTATATGAACAAAACATTTATTTATAACTTTTCAGACTGAACATTCTTTTTTTTTTGAAACTGATGTATTTACATACCGCCGTTGTGTGCCCCAACACTGTTTAAAAAAAACAACCGCAGCTGTAAATTGTTATTGTTTCCCTCTAAAATTTCCAAGATGTGAACGATGCAATATGTCGCCTAATTTTCTAAAGTGAGCATTGTGGGTTATATTTTTTATGTTTTTGTTTAATATCTTATCTGAGTCAAAATTTGAATTATATTAACATCAATGCAAAGACCTAACTAGCGAATTCAAAGTAAAAAAGGGGATTGTATGCCACATGTCTACGGTGTGGTGCTGTAGTGTGGCAGCACTTCATCTGTCTCAAGTTGAAATCGTTTCCAAATGACTGAAATACTGTCGTTGGGAAGTTAAACCCAACAAACAAACACGGATTCTAGGCTACTCGTTCACGGTTACTGCTCGCACCCTCCATTGCAAGTGTCCCACCCCCACCCCGGTTCAAACCCCCCTCCCCGGAACGTACAAACAACATACATTTAAAACATAATTCGAAGTTCACTAGATTATATTCAAATGCTATATTCTATATATCTATATTCATAAATTAAGGATATATTGTTAAATCATTTATTTCTATTGATATAAGATGTCGTGGAATCTGTAATGAAGTTTCGTTGATCCCTCGGAGTACATGTATTCGTGTTCTAGAAAACGTTTGATATACTAAATGAACAGTTTTCGAGGGAAATAATATTCGCAAATAAAGTAGTCCACGAAAGGGACAAAAATTAGTCCTATTCGAAAATTAATGTTTCTTCAGTATAATTATGCATCTCCGCTAATCTCATGTTACTGCCTGTTTATTGGACGTTATTTTATGTAGTAATTATATGCGCGGATCCAGAGGTGGGGGAACCGGAGGTCCGGACCCCCCTCCCCCCTGAGATTTTGGTTGTTATGCCTAAAACATGCTTAAAAGAGGTGCGAAAATGGGCCCGCACATGAATTACATCTTTCCACACACATACGCGCGCGTGTATACAGCCCGAGGTTGTAGAAGTTTGAAAATATGTCAATAACTTTCCAGTACTTGATTTGCAAGGATTATCTCGGGGTACAATTTTGAGAAAAATCCTCTATATTTTGCGTAAATCTTTCTCTTACTGAATGTATTAGTTTGTGTCGAGAAAGCTACATAGATCTAGCATATGGAAAGCCGGCGCGCCATGCTTTATGCTAAATGAAATTTTTTGCTAAATGCGAAATGAATATTGCGAAAAGGCCGGTCCGTCATGCGAATTGCTAAATGGAAAATGCGGATTGTTAAATGCAAAATGCTTAATTTTTAAAACGGAAACCAGTTTAGATATAATAATACTGACACTATAGTGACATTGTCAATAAACGTTTAATATTATCAAAAAAATATGCGATCGGCCTTATCAGTTTAGTATTCTTATCGCGTTAAGGCACAGACAATGCTCAAGCATCTTGATTAAATGAACCATGGTAGTTTAGTTTTATGAGCTTTGATATCAGATAAATTAATATAAAAATGTAAATCTGACATAATATTTAAAGTGGTGGAAAATAAATACCAATGTTCGATGATATAATTATACAATAAGTGTATATGATTTGATGAACATACCTGTAGTTGTAGTACATTATTATTCACCGAGTACTGCACAACTCTATCAAAGAGAGTGTTTACAGTGAAAGTTTTGATGGAAATCCTCAATAAACTGAAACCAGTACAGCATTCGCAAAATATAAAAATAAAATAAACTGACGAGAAAAACGTCTAGCGACTTGTTCTTGTGTTCGCCCACATTCAAGCATGGCCAAAACTTAAGCCCTCTCTTTCGATTTAGCCTCGTGATTATCAAAAGCCGATGGTTAGTCAGAAAATCTCTAAAAGTATGGTTGTATATAGACTACCACATGTACTGAAGTAAAATTCAATCAATCAAGTTATATGGTTTACATACACGGGATGCACGAGGAAAGCATGAGCAGACACGTGCTGTGGACAAATGGCTGTATAGAATCTTCAAGTTTTTGTTTGCTGTGTTTGTCGGTCACAACACATAAACATTTATTACATTTCACTACAGTTTAAAACGGTCAAGTTGTAAAAATAAATAACGCCAAGTTTCGATGAGGCGTTGTTTTATCTCATCAGTAAATATTAGTGAAGTTTGTTGAGGCAATCCGCAAGCATTCTGCAAAATAAAAATAAATTATATTTCTGCAATATACAGGGGAAATCCTCAAGGAATCTATAACTGCGATATATAAAAGAACAAATTATATCTTACGAGGGCATTCCTCAAGTATACCAAAGCCGCAAAATATATGGAGTAAAACATAACTGCCGCGATCCTCAAACATCTCACAGCAGTAAAATATATATGAAAATAAAGCATAGTTTGATATAATAGACATAGACCGAAAATGGGGGCGACATCTAATAAATATGAAAAAAGCCTACGTATGTAATATATCGGAAAAAAAGATACTGTATTTTAAATCATTTTCAAAATATATGAATAGCAAAGAGGGTGTTTACAGTGAATGTTTAATGTTGCTGAAATTTGATAGTGCAATCCGCAAGCAATCTGTAAAAAAAAGTTTAAGGAATCCAACGTCAATATTTAAGAGAACAAAGTATATTTTACTGCGGCCTTCCTCAAGCAAACAACAGCCTTGAAATGTATATGAAAAGAAGTATAACGGCGGCGAACCTCAAGCATCTCCAAGCAGCAAAATATATAACAAATAAAGCATATTTTGGTATAAAAGACATAGAGGAAAAACGCGGACGACATCTTATATATAAGGAAAAAGCGGACGGTATGTAGTATATCGGGAAAAAAAGCAAGCGCTTTATTTTTTATCATATTTTGTAAATAAATACCGCAATCAATATATGCCTATATTTTATGGGCGAATAAAATATGGGCGAGACATTAGATGCGAAATATCTAATTCGATATTAATAATTAAATCTTATGTTATGTATTCGAATTCCGTCCACTTTTCTCTTATGTTACAATATTCATAACGTCCGTGTTTTCATCTTATTCATAATGCCCGCGTTTCCTTCTAATGTTATATATACTCTTATCAATTGCGTTTCTTCTGTGTAACAGATCGTCCGCGTATTCTTCTATGCTCATATCATCTGCATTTCATGTCACATATCATCCGATATTCTAAAATTCTTCAGAAAATTAATATATCATGAACATATGAACAAAAATACAGCATCCGTTTTTTTCCTATATGATACATACCATCCGATTATGTTTTCCTTATATGTTACATATCGCCCGCTTTTTTCTTCTTTGTCTGTAGTGTCCTCGCTTTGCTTAAGAGGTATTACATTATATCTTTATTATTCATAATATCTATACATTATGAAAATATGATTAAAAAAACACAGCGTCCGCATTTACCTTAAATGTTACATACGCTACGCGTTTTTTTTTCCTCTAGCATGTGTCTTTATTCTTCGTGATATTAATACATGATGAATTTTTTTTTTTAAAAATCACAGCCTCCGCTTCGTTCCTATATATATAACATCTTTGTATGTTACATGTCGTTATTTTAAAAATAAAGGGATGCTTGAGGATTGCCTCGGTTAAATTACCAAAATATTCTTTATTTTCATGAATTTTACTTCTGTGAGATGTTTGCAGCGACTGTTGGATACTGAAGGATTGCCGCAGTTCATTATTCTGAAATATATGTTATTTTCGAGTAGTTAAAGGCAACTATGAACTAACCTATACTAGTTCATAGTTGCCTTTAACTACTCGCTACGCTCGTTCTGGCTTCTTAACTGTTAAATTCTCTCTTAATAAACACTAACTATAACTTAAAAAAGGGTCTCCCATTAATTTATAACTACAATTATTTCACAAAGAGAATTTAGTGATAAGCAAATATTAATAATTCGTATTTAGCAATTCGCATTTATCAATTCGCATTTAGGATTGAGCATAAAGCATGGCGCGCCGGCTTTCCATACTAGCAGGCTCACTGGTTTCTCACTTATTTTGCACAATGTTTCGTTGGTTATTTGTATAATTTTTTTTAGTTATTTATTTAGATCTATTTCTTTTTTTCATTTAAATCTAATTATATCTCTTATGGTTTGCACAGACAGAATCATTGACGTATTGTGAATTTATTGAGTTAGACCTGTATGCTATTTTTTGTAAGAAATTAAATCGATTAAGACCTATATGTAGAACTAAAATTAATTGTAAATTATTCTTAAAAGTAAATTCATTTGATAAAAGAGGAACATTATTAATAGATCTGTGCTGTCATACTTTTGTCCCAATAATACTACTTTAGTTCATAATAGGAAGATATCATTGTATAATATTTCTTTTTCTTTTCTCACGTGATGGCTAATATAGCCCCTTTCCAAGATTTTAAATATTTCCTATATGCCGTTTGTAAATGACGTCATATTTAATAAATGACATCATCAGTTGAGATGAGACGCTGCTATTGTTAGTCTCTGAAGAACTTTTGAAGAAACAAGGATCTTATTCGTCTGTACACCGGACAATCACGTATAATCACAAAGCAGGTTTCATTTTCAATATCTTTTTGTATTATTATACTGATTTTCTTTAAAACTCTCTCTCTTTTTCTCCCCCCCCCCTCTCTCTCTCTCTTTCAGTCTTCTCAGACATAAATGTCGAATTGTTGACATTTTTCCAATGTCTAGATCTATTATTCTAAATAGATTTGAACAAATAACTCTGTGCGCTTGATATGTGGAATTATTTTGAAACGTATTAAAATAACATGTTTTTCTTTACAGGGAACTCATTATCTGAGAAACACATTGTCAGCCAACCAAGCACTTTATCTGTCTGTTTGTCTGTCTGTCTATCTAATTATCCCTAAAATCATTTTTAACTTGATGAATTCATTTTATTGCAAACTGATATTTTCTGTTTAAATTTATTCTTATGAAAAAAATCTTCGAGCTATATTTATTTAAATAAATAGAATCAAGATCAAAAGTTTATATCTGAAATGATTTTGCAACATATTTAACTAACACGTTTGTATTTACAAGTAGCTCATCCTAGAAACACATTTTCAGCCATATTAGCAAACTACTAGTAACAAATCGAGGTGTCTGGCTGCATGTAGGTTTAATAATATTTATGTTTATCTGTTTTTCTGTGTATAGATGTTTCTGGCTATATGTATGAATGTTTATTTTTCTGACTTACTGTCTGTCTGTCTATCTATATGACTGTATGTTTGTATGTACACATATATCTGACTTTCTGTATATCTATCTATTTAGACGTCTATCTTTCCACAGAGACTTTGTAACAATATATTTTATTTTTCAAGTACACACATATATATACAGTGACATATAATTCGTTTTTCAAATACTCCAGTTTACGTTTTATACAATCATTATAAGTTAAATATACACAGAGACTTGCTCCTGTATGATTAAACAGATCGTACTGTATACATGAATAACAAATAGGGTAGATACTATTTTCGGAGGTCGACGAGCTTAAACTCAGTTTTTCAAATAATTCAAATCAATCTATACAATTTACTGTCGAAAATATGCAATTTGCCACCGGTATAGATCTATACATAAATATCTTGAAAGATATCACTCTATGTATGTTTATTTATTTGAAATATTCACAAATCCGCCAAAAGGACAGCAACCTGGGCCAAAAGTAAATGTATTATTATTTTTTTTTTTTAATGTTTCGATTTTTTACATGGATATAATGGTCAGCGTTATTTCTTGGTTTTATAGTGCTCATTTGCAAGATCGATGACCATTACCGCGATGGAAATATTCGAATCTGTCTGTATGTCTGTCTGTCGGTCTGGTCTGTCTGGACAGGACTGGTCTGTCTGGTCTTGCCTGCCTGTCTCAGGGATCATTTTGGGTCAGAATGTGTTTGAGATTTTTTGCTCTTTGGCAAATCTAAATTAGATTTTTTTTTAAATATTAATGAGATATTTTTAATAACAACACAACATGAAAAGTACTTGAAATCAATCGCTGGGTAGTTAATTTGTGACAGAATGGATCAAGTAAGATGTCAACTGAACCAGATGATATAAAGTGTCTAAACTTTTGTATAAATGTATATTAATAAATAAGATTTTTCAATATAGACATTTCTCAATTTTTTGCCGGATTATATTTTAAAACACAATGATGAGGTCTTTCATGATAATGTATAATTATCTATGTAAGTTTATCCCTTTTTCTTTCTTATTGAACTGTTAAAAGATCTATCTCCGGTCCCATATATATTAATTAGAATTTATTAAAAAGCCAAATTAAATATCTGCACAAAATTGGCTGTGAGTTGTTGTTGAATAGCCAACTGATACTAATATGGCTTAACTTCTGCTCGTATGTATTACAGGACTGGTACACACACACACACACACACACACACACACACACACACTTAAACCCATCGGCAAAATCAAAAGATGCCGTGAAGGCGAAAATAGAAAGATCGGGGTGCAACTTTACCGACAAAGGCAGGCAGGGCAGGGCTAGATAGGACATTTTGTATTTACATTTTTCGACTTCTCCGACAGATGCGAAATTTTATCCCATTTGATGATTTCTGGTGCGATTTTAATGAGAAATATGCGAGAATATCATATCGCGAAATCGCGGGCCAAAATGATACCTGGACAGTGTCTGGTCTGATGTGTGTCTGGTCTGGTCATTCTGTCTGGTTAGCTGTTTGTCTGTCTTCTCTTGACAGGTCTGTCAGTCGGTCTGGTCTGTCTGGGTGGGTGGTGGGTCTGGTCTGTCTGGTCAGGTCTTATCTTGTCTTTCTGTCTTTTGGATAGATAAATAAATAAATAAATAGATACATACATAGATAAACAGATAATGTTATTTTTGCTTTTCTTCAGATAGCATATTTTAATACCGTCTTTATTTACTTGTGTCTTTTCGAATTTCTTTCAATGTTTTTAATTTCATTCGCAGGAGGTCCTTCCGACTGAATACTGACGTCAGCAGCAACTTTCTCCCTACGACGACAACAAAAGAACAAAAACATGAGTGAGGCCGCTAAGTATTCAGAAGAGTTGGATTCTCTTCACTGCCGACCTTGTAGTCTCGACGGAAAGTCCAAATCTGCACATGGCTTTTGTGACACGTGCAAGGAGCACTTGTGCGTGAGTTGTTTTAATTGTCACCGCCTCCCCTTAATATGCAGAGACCACGTGATGTTGGATAAAGTTTCTATGCCAACGGAAATAGTAGCACCACGAGACCAATTGACTGAGAAATGCAAAAAACACGATTGCCTGTTAGACCATTATTGTATGAAAGACAAAGTCATTATATGTTCTAGATGCGTCATCTCAAATCATAGAACTTGTGATGTAAGTTTCATTCCCGACGTGTCGGAGGATATCGGCAACAGCCGGGAGTTCTCCTGTTTCCGTGACAACGTGACAGATTTGGTTAAAAGAGTGAAGACAAATAAAGAAACCATAGACGAAAATAATGACGACATTGAAAAACTAAAAGAGGACATGAAGTCGCAAGTGCGACACTTTAAGGAGGACTCAGTCAGATTTTTTGAGAGACTGGAACTTTTCTTATTTCGAGAAATCGATCAAATTGCTGACACAGACATCTCGCGGATGAGCGAGATATCGAAGACTTGTGCTACCATAGAAACCGACCTGCAGAAACTCGCGAAAGAATTGGAAGAAAAATGTAAAGGACATCAAAACAACAAATTGTATTTCACTATGAAAAATGCAGAGACGAAAATGGAAGAGTTTCAGTCAAAGATCGAAGAAATAGATTCCAAGAACAGGGTTACGAGGTACAGGTTTGAACCGGACGAAGAACTCAAGCGCGTGATATCTTCAGTGAAGGCCCTGGGCAAGGTGCACGTGCGGCGTCATAACGTGAAGGCGACGCACGTGCGGGATATAAACGTTAAAAGTAGATCAGATAAAAAGACATGTTTAGTCACAGGTCTAGTGGTTCTACCTGGTGATCGGATGATTGTATGTGACCGGGAGTTTAAGAATGATGAGTGGGATAATGGGAATAATTGTGTAAAACTTGTTGACTTGAAAAAGAACGAAGTAAGTTCCAAGATCCGCCTCCCCTCCAATCCCTGGGACGCGGCCCTCGTGCCCGGAAAATCATCCACGGAGGTCATTATTCCGCTGCCACTGGTCAGTAAACTGCACTTCGTCCATGTGTCGGGCAATACTTTAAAGGACCTGAACAAGCAGATCGAGGTTGTGGGTCAGTGTTGTGGTATCCGGGTCACGCGGGACCGGAAGTTGGTTGTGGGTTATCGTGGCGACCCTGGGAAAGTTGAAATCCTCAACATGGAGGGTCGCGTGTTGAGGAAAGTCGTGACAGACCGCAGCGGCAATAAACTTTTTGAATATCCAAACTACCTCGCGGTCAGCCCTTGCTCTGGGAAAATATACATAACAGACTTTGGTAACAATACGCTGACCACTGTCCGGGTTCTGGACGGAGCGATATTGTCCGTATTAGAAGGGCTGGGTGAACCCGACGGTGTGACAGTGGACAGGGCGGGGTCAGTGTTCTTCTGTTGTCGGAACCCAGCAAGCTTCAATCTGCTGAACGTTACTGGGGGCCGGGCCACGCATATCCTGGGGGAGGCAGATGGATTGTGTAGGTTGCCCCAGGCCATCGGACTTAATCCGGGACATGACCGGATATACGTCAGCGGTCTTAATATGGATCGCGTGCAGGAGTTCGAATTGACAGAGAGCGACAACTAAAGGTAAGAAATCTCTTTGTCATCACAGCCGTCATTTTGATTTTTCTTCCTTTACTTTCTTTCAATAATTTGCTTTCAACTATCATGATCATAAACACCAACATATTAATTCCATTATGTTTTGTTTATTTATGTATAAATTCATTATTTATTTATTTATTTATTTATTTATTTATTCATTTATTAGTCATGGACCAGCCACCATTTTATCTAAAAAAAAAATTCATCATCAATTCATTTAACGATTATGTACTGCCATAAATGAAGTCATCTAGGTAATGTTCCTATACTGGCATCCGCATCTTGATTTTCATATTTATTTTATTTTTTTTCATTCAATCATTTGGTTATTTATCCATTCAATGACTCATTCTTCCATTTTCTTATCTATTTATTTCTTATTTATTTATTTATTTATTTATTTATTTATTTATTTATTCCTTTATCCATTCAATCATTCATTTATATTTCATCATTAATTCATTCCTTTATTTATATAACTATTTAATCATTTATTCTTTCATTATCCATTTTTTCCTTATAAATATTTATTTGACACATGAAAAGACATTTATTTAGTCACGTAGAACTATGTAATGTTCTTTAATTCACCAAACTGCATTTTATTTTATCTATACTGGGATGCGAGCAGTATCCGTGAATTTTTAACGATTTTATTGCTTTTCTGCTGTAAACGTGTGATGCGAATAAAATAGTCTGAAAATATAAACAGATAGGTTCGATTTCCATCTGATACAAACATATATCGAGTTGTTCCGTCACTCGTGTACTAAGATAAAGAGGCCCCAAAAGGAGAACTCCATGTTGTTATTTTGGGTCGCACCTGAAGCAGTGCAGTATCCGTGATTTTCGTTTTTGATGTCGTCGCGCAGATATTTCGTCTTATTTTATCTAAATTTTCACATTAATGATACTCTATTAAGGACTAATAGTCTTTTCTTACTACTTTTAATTAAAATAAGATTTATTGTTATTATTTCTTTTCCTATACATATGGGTTTTATATTGTAATATATTTGTATTACATATAACATGAAAAACACATGCAAATCAATTTACAGGTTTTTTTTGTTTTTTTTTATTTATCTTGTTTTTTTTGTTGTTTTTTTTGCTGCAATCAAAATCATCGTACAGGCTGCAGATTGTGTTTTACAGGAGCCGATAAAGGATTGCAGAGATGGGGCGCAAATGATAATGGAAAAAGTTTTAGCCTTACTGACGGAGGCATGAGAAAATTGATCCAAAATAAGATATTGTTTATTATCAGCTTCATTTCAAATATTGAAGCAACACTATCGGTTCGGGTTGTAAACCACGCCTCGTTAAGGTATTCAACCGCTTATGGCTACATATACATACATATCATTTTGATTAAATTAAATTTGGTTGTATCCACCATCAGCGCATCTAGTCAATTTATGGAAAATTATAGAGATGCAGCCTACCATTTTCTTTTACATCCCTTAACCAGAAATATGACTTTAGTTTGATGTTTTTATTTCCAAAGTCAATATTTCGTAACGTTTGAATGTTGATTTTTCGCTTATACCCTATCGGTTTGTATCAGCAATCATAATAATACATTTCTGTTCTTGAACATTTGTTCTAACAACTTTAATCAATTTTGTCACTTTAAATTAAGACCGATGGACAGAAAAAAGCAAGTCTAATGCAAAGTAAAGTTGTTGTTTTTAGCCGAGTTTTAAAAATATCCTAAGCGGCAAAGAGCGCACTTACGCTTGTTTGAATTTTATTTGTAAATCATACTTGCAAATATTGCAAACACTTTGGAAAACACATAAATAATGTAATTAATTTATTGGATTTTATGTTGTTGTTGTTTTACATTACTTACAGAAACCTAAGTTACAGTTTGTTAAACTAGGATATCGAAGCTACGTGCGCATGCGATGCAAATAAACATAAACATCCCGTTATATGTTTAAATACAGAATTAAAAACTGGCGAAAAAATAATAAACAACATATTTTCAAATGCAATGATGCGCTTTGGGCCAATTCTTTTTAACAGAACAGCAACAAACAGCGATCATGGTTTTAAATTTCGTGATACATTTGTATTTTGATATTCCCGTCCGTCAGTCTGAAACCAGAGGGTTGTCGTATAGATAATTAAACTGAGACTCCAAACATGTTGCTTGTTGATTCAAAACACAATTTCCGTGGTAAGCACATTTTCTTTTTAATTCACTTAAATCAAATTTAATATATTATATATTAGATTGGAAAGTTTGATAAGTTTAGCATCACTCATTATACAATTAAAGTAAACAGTATTGTATTTGTGTTCCAAGGTATACCATAATCCGATTTGTATATTAATATTTTTATTATTCATAGATATTCTTTTCAAACGCTGAAAAACCAATACTGATAAAAGGAAAATCGTCCAATGATTAAAAATGAACGAAACAGTACGTGATTGAAGGAAGTAATGATGGGTGGAATTTCAAATACGTTTCCTATCTTAAGATGTAAATGTATCTGCTTTCTGTCTACACCATTTATTTTCTTAAAAACTGGACATCTTTCTTTTTTAAATTTAGGTTCAGAAATTAAATTCATTGTCTGTGTAAGCCGACATCATTTGAATATCAAGAAAAAAAAAATCATTAAACCGGAATATGAATGGAAACATCAGCGATAATAAATGGCCGGTCTGAAAAGGAAAAAATAAAATAAAAATAAAGTAAATACTTAAAACTGATTTCTGTTTTGAAAATTGGTTTATTTAAATAGTTGATATCCCCGTTGTGGGCCCCGCCACTATTTAAGAAAGACAACTGCTGTAGAGTTTATTATTCCCCTTTTAAAATACTCAAGCAGTCTGTGACATGATTTTCTAAAGTTAAAGTTATAGATATTGAAAAAGGGTTGAAATTGTTGTTTGAAATGACTGATTAGAATAATTGTTTTCTTATGATATAAATACCAATATAATACCTAATTAGCGAACTCAAAATAACCGAGAACGCTCGTGCACTGTCACACGCGCTAATCCCTCGCGACGAGGGAAGTTATATTTTCATTTTACTGATAAATAATCGATTGTAATTTCATTAATACTCAGACCCTTTCTCGATAAAAAAATGGTTTCCACACTGAAAATTAAATTATGGGGAATATTGAGAAAGTGAAACTTTTTCCGACACAGCGTTATATTTGACGATATTATCAGCAAATCACGGATACTACTTGTTCACGATTACTGCTCGCACGCCAGTACAGCCTTTAAATCATTTATTATCATTTAAATTGTTTATATTCTTATTGATTAGCATCTATATTTTTTGAAATTGTCTGTTTCATTCTTTCTTTTTTTATCGTGTGCTTTGTCAGGAGGAAATAAATACTACGATTATTTTTTAATTTCAATTTAAATTTCATTTTAAGAAATAAACTTAAAAACAGTCTACTTCCGGTTTCGCAAAAAGGTACAAATGACCTTTTAAGTGACCGTCCGTTTAAATTTCCGCGTTTTGATTTTTATCCAATGTTCTTCAACTTCCTATCTGCCACCTAAGTTCCCATCCAATACTTTGCTGTTTTCTTTTTCAAAGTATTTTTTTTTTTAATTCTTAAGAATTGACGCATATGCCCCCCTCACCTACCACCCAGACTTAGGTTCTCTCTCTCGCTCTCTCTCTTGTGATGAAAAACTATATTTTTACAGGTTAAAATAACAACATCATTTTAATTCGTTTTAAAAAACTAACTCCGAGCAATGCCATGTAGTCACTCTGCTTCACAAAGATATTGGAATGCGTTTTTGAATGTCGAACATCAATTCCAACAAATTATTCCGAGAAGGAAAATGCATTATTACTTAAAACTGTTCATTTATTTATTTGGTACTCATTTAATGCCTTTGAATTGATTACCTAGAAATAACAGTGGAAAATAGTGAAATTATCAGGAGATGTATTAGAAAAGTATCATTAAAACTTGTACCCGACCCTACGTTAAGGCTAACTTAAGCTCCTGTAATGGTTCCGCTACATTTCGGACCACATGGCCTTTCACGGAGATAACCAAAGTTTCCTTATGTTTTATTATGGTAACTTGGTTGTCTTGGTAGAGGTTAAGTGGTCATAGACGAAGAGGTGTTTGTCGACTTTACCAGAAGTGAATTACAGGGCATAAACCTTAAAGTATTGAATAAAAAGAAAAAAAAATGTTTTGAGGAAAGATCGATGTATAATTCCATTCGTGAACATAAAAATATCCATTTTCACGCGTGGTTTTGCTACTCGTGAAATATATCTTTTTATATTCACTAAGTGAAATTATTAATCGATCAAAACAAAAACAAACAATTATCCTTTATATCAACATCTATACACTGTCATATTCGTATATGTTCCTAAATTAATGTTTGGATTTTTTTCAGCTAAATTCCCAAATAAAAATAAGATAAATTTACAACTTTTAAAAAAAATTAACGAATTTTTTTAATTTTTTCCTTAAAATTTCTTCTCATAATAACTTACATTTTTTGTTTCATCTTAAAAAAGTGATCAATTGTATACATGTAGTAATCTCCATCTTTCTTTCTTTATTAAGAAATAAATATTGATTTGAGAAGTTTTCTGTATGTGATTGTTAACTTTCTGATATCTCATCATGCCACCTCGATGAAGTTAATATATTTGAGTTTCATGGGTCGAATTCCACTAACAATTCTTAGCGCTAAGTAAAACTGAAGACATAGGGCTATTTTCATTAGTTTTGTTTCTCTAACAGAATACCCAAATATTTCATAACAAATATTGTTAGTTATTAAGGTAATAATTTATTTCAACTGAGGCCAAAAAATAGTCCTCAGGCATTTTTTTTAAAACAAATGAGGGAGGGCGGGAATCGTTTATTGCTCCCGATTCTTTTTATTCTATGTTTCTCTCCAAATAGACACTACCTAATATGTTCTTGAATAAAAAAAAATGGGGAAAATACTTTCTTGACCGTTCAAGGAACAATTACACAAATTTTATTTTTTATATACATAGCAGTATACAATTTGAATAGATTGCTACAACATTGATATTAGACAGATACTTCCTCGATAATTCTCAAATTATTTTCAGTGGAGGGCCTCTTTGCAATTTTCAATTGCTTTTCACCAGCTTACTCCATAATACAGCATGGTAGTGTTGCCCCTTTTTTAAATATTTAAAATATTTTTTATTGTTTAAATATAAAATGTACAACATAAGTCAAAATGCATCTCTATCAGTTAATGAGTTAAATATCATTCTAGCCTCTATCCTGTTGATATAAAAATTGTTAAAATGCGATTCCTTTGACACGTTTCAAAAGAAAGAATGCGCCATTTGCCACCACCCAAACATGTTGTGTCTCTGTTTCCATTCTTCATAATATGTGTAATAAAAGCGCATTTGAAAAATGAGTAAATATCGATCAGGATCTTGGTGGCAAAGACGCTCTTGACATGGGTGCCTGGTACTCGGCATCGCAGTACGTGCGGTATATAGCATTCTTATGTAAATAGTGGCTGGTGGCTGCTTCCATAGCTGTCAATTGCGGATCCGGCGATTTTTGGGGGAAAATAAAAAAATATCTAGACTTTAAAACAAAAGAAACGGGCAAATAAAAGCGAATGCGACGGTGCCTGAGAAACTAACCCCCTTTTTATTGGCATTATGTACTTATATATTTTATTATATAGTAATCTTGGTGGATTGTGTATTTACCTAGAGTTAAAGAATTTAAGTATTTTTAGCCCTATTATTGCTGGAGGTCGAGTATGATCATATGAATAAGACAATATATTATTTTGTATTTACAGCCAGATCACGTTCCCGCGTCACAACAGAACAACCTTAAAAAGTATGTCATTTTACTACTCAGTCCAAATACCCAGTCTCGTCATCTTACTTTTTAATTTTCTCCTTTCTTCCTTATACGATTTGGTTTATAGCCTACTAAGTTTTTTCTTCATAGTTTATGTATTTTGCAACATGTATCACTTTTTATTTCTTCTGTTCTTCTTTGACAATTTTATCATCTAGATTACTTTATTTTACTTTTTTGTCTTTGCTATCGTTGCTGATTTTATTTCTGTCTAATTTTATGTATCGGTTCTGTCTTTCTGTTAATTCTTACTATTACTACTACTTCTGCTGTACTCCCTAGATCAAATTACTACTGTTTCTCTACTACAATAACTACTACTTTACAAAACTACTAAAACTATTTCAAATACTCTAAAACAACATCACCTACTACTATAATACAAAAACAACAACTACTACTACTTTACACAATTTCTACTCTACAACTACTATTTCTGTTGTACAACAACAGGTACTCTACAAAAACAGCAACTTCTGCTCTACAACAACAGCAACTCGAATACTACAGCACTACCACTAAACTACATCAAAAAACAATAATCATAAAAATACTACACTTCTACTTCAAACAACCACAATTATATAAATGCATGAACTACTAAACAATACAACTACAATTGTACAGCAACCAACAAACAACTATTTTTTAATACTATACATTAATACTTCTACGGCAACACTTCTACTACACCACTAAAATATTACAACTGATTCCATACATCCATTACAATACTACTATTAAGGCGTAAAAAAGTCGTGTTTCTGGTTACAGGCTAAGAAAAAATGGGTCGGTATGTCGGCTTTTCTTTTTCTTTTTTACAATCCTACTGCTGCTACTCTGTTATTATTACGACTGCAACTATTGTTACCACTGAAATAACTACTACTATTTTTTCACACAAACATTATAAATGTCATTTTAATTTTGTTGAAAGAAGTTGTGAAAAAAGAAGACAAGTAGCGCTAAGATGAAATTTATTTAGAATTTATGAAACTTATATATTAAATTAGTAAAATATCGGTTTCAGATGACAGCTAGCATTCCCTAAGATGACAGAAATATATCCAATGACCTATCCGATGACTTAGCAAAATTTGTTTTGTATTGACAATGATTCATGACTTGGAATAGACAAACACTGCGAATTAAATGTTCCAGTAACATTGTTATAATGACATGTGAGCACAAGCATCTGCGTTACATTAATACTTTTCACACTTGTGTGTTTGACTGACATTATTCGTCTAGTGATTTTACAGACACTATATTCATTTAAAGAAAGTGTCTGATTCTGTTTATGGGAATGGGGTGTGTTATCATCTGTTCAAAATAGGAATGGACAGAAAAAAATATTTATTATATCTATATCTATGTATTCTTTTGTTCATTCTTGTGTTAATCAATGTATTTCTTATTCTGATTTATTTGATATTTCAATAGGATTGTTTCAAGGACAGACACATTCATCGTTATTATTTGCTTTGTTTCTAGAAGATCTAGAATTGCTTTTACAGGATATGGTTGTTGCGTTTCAATATCTTTATTATGTATTATTATTGTTTTGTGAATACCCAAATATACTTAAGTTTATTGATTCACTTAACAGCACCAATAGAAAAAAACATTATTGAGTCTGTCAAAATATATTAGAAAAACAACACGAATGAGAAATGAATCACTGAACTTGTCATGTACATAGAAGTCTGTTAATGTGAATGGTATTTTGTTAGGACGGTATGTAATAAATTATGACTATTTGATAATTAAGTATTATTATTAATGTGCTGAAAATTATGATGACTTAGTATTGTGTGTAAATTGCATTACAGCATTTTGTTGTACAGGATAGTAATGTAAGCATTTGTAGTATGATAGGTGTATAAAGGTACAAGAATATTGAATGAAAAGGTAAATGTTGGTAATTATAAAGAATCAATATGATAATTATTATGAGTGGCTGGTAAGATAAGTGTCATAATTTATACTTAGGTGCTCTGATAGTTTCTAGATGAGTGAAAGAGGTGTAAATGCATTACATGTTAATTTATCATTTTGAAACATTGTCCTTCTTTTTTTCTAAATTTCGTTTCGTTAGGGATATAAGTAAGATTATTACTCAGCAATGTATTCAGTATATATTTATACATTTGAGAAATTCCCATCTTACAATCTTCCTGCAAATTTAGGAAGATATTAAGGGATAAAATTTGTTATTTAATATAAAATTATAATTATTTTATAAAAATTGTGTTTAGATATGTCTTAGAAATCAATTCTTATAGATATTAAAATTAAAAATGTAGTCAAATGTTGGATAAATATTAGAGTAAAATTATCAAACAAAAAAATTAACTCTATATTTTTTTTTTGATGTATAAATTACAGCTTTCACTTTTTTACCACTATAACTGTGGAAACTTTATTAAAATGTAGTGTATTCACATTAAATTATTTGAAGACAGGAGTGTGTATGAGCGAATGGGTCGGATAGAGAGGGTTTTTGTTCCATGTATTTAAAGTATGTTAAATATGTATGTCATGTATTGACGTTGTACACTATTGTATGAGTAAAATGAAATACACATGTACTACAAAAAAGCAAAATGAACTGTAAATACAATTTGTATGTATAAAAAATTGGTTTAAAATTAAAAATGATGAACATTTTCGTTTTGTTTGTTAATGTAAATTTCTTTGTATGTAAAATGTAGATTAAATCATAAATCATATTGATTGAACGATATTCAATTATGATCACAAAGATTAAGATCCTTTCCTTGATCCTTTAAACAATATCCTGAGAGTGTTCTTGATTTTGTTACTAATAGCAACTTATATCTATTGCATTGTATATTATATTGGTTTATGCACAACCGTGCCTGAGTGGATATATTTTGTATGTATATAGATGGCTTTATTATTAAATGTTATAAATATAAATGTGTTGTTATAATTTGAAATGGCATGTTCGTTTCTAATGTAATACATGAAGAGTGAGCGAGATAAAAAGAGAGAAAGATCAACCTTAATTACACACAATCTACCTTAAAGACTTTATATCAACATTTTTGGATATGTGGCCGCAAACCGACCTCGTACTATTATGGGTTACCAATATTATGCAAACAAGCAAATAGTTGAATCTAGTTAGGACTAGAAGGTTTAGTAAACCGGGTTCCACTGTTGGCAACATCATCCTTCACACACAATAACCTTAAATATAATCTAAATTATCGGAAATTCTTCTACACACACTCGCAAAAACATTTGTTACTTTGTAAATGTATGTGTTAAATGTTTTGGCTAAAGCTCACAGCCTTCACGTTCAATACACACAAGCTAAATCGTAAAGCGTAAGTTCAAAAATCTTATCAGTAATGCCTACACAAGGTGGAATTTGAGTCAACTCTAAACTCCTGCGCAATGTAATTAAGTTTACCCTAAATTTAAGTGGCACATTGTATTTAAATTAACCTAAAATATGGTTGAACCTTGTATTTGAGTTCCCCTTTTACATTGTGGTTCAGGTCACTCTAAACTATAGTGTAACAATGTATTTGAGTTTTGGTGTCAGTGCATAAATTTATCAAGAATCCACAAAATTTATCCATATATAATCCACGTGTGGGGCGTAGAGAAAACAACTTATTAGACTATATCTATCAAATTTATTCAGTTTTGAAGAACATCATGTGAAGAGTTGTGTGATTCAAATATGTATATCAAAATCTATAACACAGCTCAACATGAAACACACATGGTATGCACAACAATTATTGAGTGCCTGAATTTTTTTAACCAGCCCTCACTGTGTAGAAATAAAAATAAACATAATTTATTAATGTGACGCATATAATCACTTGTAACTCTTAATGTTCGATATCAATGTTTTCATTTAGACTAAAATCGTGGACATATGACATCAAATAAAGTATGTTCCACTTCAAAGTCGTCAAGTTCATCATACTTCTGTGATCAATTTAAGAAAACTAAGAGTACAAATTGTTTTCTTTTAATATAGAAATGAAAAAAAATGATTATCTCCCAATTATGTTGATTTATAGAGGGTTAAATGAAAAAATCCTTGATAGAAGAATGAGGTCATATATAACAAAACAGTCCCAAATACTAGTACAAAAGCTTGTTTATTTTAAGGTTCAGTGAAAATGCAGTGTTATGTTTGACTCAAAATTCATGAAGCTAGAGCGTCTCGATTTCATAAGAATGAGCAATTAAAAGTACAATTTTCGTTCAGTCAACTGATTCGAACCTGATCATCAAAACGTTTAAATGGTCTTTCAACGGACTACAAAATTTGATGCCGAAGAAAATGCAGCTTGAATACTGCTATTTAATTTTGCAAAATAAACAAGGATCATCAACAGCATTTAAATCATACTTCATTTTCTGGAGTTATAAGCATTTCAGCAATTTCATGCAAAAACTCAAGCAGAAGAAAATGAAAGTGGAAATAAATTAACGTTATCATTTAAGCAGAAAAATCAGATCATGCGACAATAAGTGTAAATTAAATTTCAAATTTTTCATTTCGCATCATTCTTCTATGTATTTTTTCATTTATTTGATTTGATTATCCGATTATTTGGTGTAATTCATGTATTTCATTTCATGAAATTGCAACCATATTTTTCATTTGTATTTCAAACATTTGTAACAGAAAAGTTAAGTTTGACGTTTTGACCCCTTAATGAGTACAACCCGTACATGACCTGAAGTTCTGACACCATATATCTTATCCGCAGTTGTGTTGCAACCATACGAAACAATCAAAATACATCTATCTTATCTCAAACTAAAATGGATTCGTTTTTCTTTGCAAGGTTCGTATATTCAACCTCTGCTAGCGCAAAAACTTTTCCAAACCTAAACTTTTGACAATCATATTTAATGGGGAGTAAACAAGGAATATAAGACAAAAAACGCATCTAATCGGAATTTCAAAAGAATGAGTTATAAGCAAAAATGATTTAATGTAAATTAACACCTCCCGGCAAAAGCATAAACTAAATTGATAATATTATTTTAAGATCACCTAGAGAATTATATAAATATGTATTTAAAATTTCATGACTGTAGCTTAATTCTAAATTGCCAATTTCGTGTTGACACAAAGTGGCTAGACGACAAATAATTATAATAATGGTACTACTAAAAAGAAATAGAAGAATAACAATAGGTTTGCGCACTGCGAGGTTTGAACACCTAAAAAGGTTCTAAGAAGAAACAGAAGAAGAACAAGAGGTTTTCACATTGCGAGATGCGAAAACGTAATGAATGAACTCTAACAGAAAGCGCCGTCTAATTGAATAAAATATTAAAAGAAAACAAAGTGCAACCTAAATTGAATAAAAATCTAAATGAAGTGCGCCGTAAAATACAACATGCAGGGAAGGGAAGTTAATATAAATAACTAAGCCGTTTAACAAAATGTATTGTGCGAGTTATTCCCCTTTATCAGCAAAAAATACTGAAAAACTAAAATAAATGGTATATTTTCAATTCATTGCCACATAATAAATGGTTAAAGAATGGGCTATTTTTTTTTTCTTTTAATTTTTTTTTTTAAATTTACTATCATTGTTTAGACGAACCAGATATTTACCCTGAGTTTCAATATTTAATACTATTACGCTTTCCGGTAGTGTAAGGAATCGGTTCGAAAAGATTTCGCCGATTAATCAGCCTTTCTGACTTTCTGATTGGTGAATGATAAATCATTGACTTTTCTTTTAATTCTTGGAAACTGTTATTTCATATACAGTGAATACAACGAAAACTAGCAACGGTATAATCAGTGAAAGTTAACGAGTTACTGATTTCCAAACATATAAAACTATGTAAACTTGTGACAGAAATATTGCCCAAGTAAAAAACAGTTTTCTCTTCCACACATCACAATTTTTATGAGTATATCCTTTTTTTACGCGAAATGTTACTCTATTACACTAAGGCTTTGTTCACATCAGCCTTACGGCAGCCGTACACCTAAGACCAACATTTCGTACGACACCCTCAAGACTTCCGTAAAAATTCGCAATCCGGCATTGAGATTTATGGAGCTCGCAACTTCGCAAGACTGCTTCACGGCAGCCTCTAGACACCCGTAAAATCAACGAACGGTTTCATACGCTGTCCGGCTAGGGCTGGTGTCAGTCACTTATTGCGTTTGACTTACGCATACCACACGGCAACCGCGCGAACATCTTGCAGCAGCCTTAATATCTTTTTCTTTTTTTTGGAAAGCCGTGGTTAATCGCACGATGAACGCACACACACACACACAAAAAACATTCGTACGATTATCGTGCAAATTCTTACGTATCAAAGGGTAGCCGCAAGAAATTTTGTGAAATCTCAAGATAGCCTTGCGGCTTTTTTTGCAAATTTGCACGGCAGTTGCACGGCCATCTTGCGGAAGCCGTGCAATTACGTGTGTTTTGTTTTCCTACGTTCAAGCAGGAAACACTGTGCGACCCGTAAGATTCAGGTGCTACTTTACAGTGCCTGCGACAGTAGCAGACCTCTCTGAACATGTTGCAAATTGTCTTCGGCTCATTGGAGCTAACCCATTCAATGAGTTTATATTTTTAGATTTGTAATCATTTTGTAATAAATGATATGATTTTTGCAAATAAACTAGTAAACAGATCTTTACCATAGTGATATATTGTCGATGTTGTTATGTGGTAGCGTACACGACTGTAGATCTGTGGGTTGTGTGTTCGAACTGTGTTGAGGTTGTTTCATATCATAACCTGGCACAAAGTACTGGTCCAATCCAGAAACCATCGGATATGATTTGTATAGTTTTATAGACGTGGTTATCAATCAACGTTGGGAAAAATACGATAAGGAACTTTGGCAGGGGCGGTTAACTCTAATCATCATTATCATCAGCAGCAGCAACAGCACTGTAACAAACAATTGTGTGTTGTGAGAACTAGAACAGTTGGGCGAGTAGCGTCTTTCCCGGATATATGAGATGGCAAATTCGGTTCGACACTCTTGTAACTTCCTGCTTTGCACTCAGAATATAAATGTAGAAGCAGAAGTTGTTGTTGTTTTTGTTAAAGCTGTTGTACCAGTTATTGTTTGTGATGTAGAAGTAGCAGAAGTTGTTTTTGTTAAAGCAGTTGTACCAGTAATTGCTGCTGATGAGGCAAAAATTACTATTTTAGTAACAGTAAATGTATTCGTACACATGTAATTGTTGTCCCAGTTGTGTTTTAGAATTTGTTATTGTATGAGTAGCTGGGGCAGTGATTGCACGAGTAGCACTACAAGTTGTTGCACGAGTAGCACTAGTTGTACGAGTAGTACTAGTTGTTTTACGAGTAGCATTATTAGTTGTATGAGTAGCACTAGTAGTTGTTGTACGAGTAGCAGTAATTGTTGTACGAGTAATACTAGTTATTATATGAGTAGCACTTGTTGTTTTACGAGTAGCACTAGTTGTTTTACGAGTAGATATTTGTTGTATGAGTAGTCCTCCTACTAGTTGTAGAGTAGCACTAGTTGTTGTATGAGTTGTACTAATTATTGTACGAGTAGCATTTGTGTTGTACGAGTTGATGTAGAAGTATGATTAGCACTAGTTGTTGTACGAGTAGATCTAGTAGTTAGTTTTGTCAGAGTAGCAGTACATTTTTTGACAAGTATTACTTTGTTTTTTTGAGAAGAGTATTTTTTACACCGACAGTGTTTCAATCAGTATGGGACATCTGTGTATATGAGACAGATATAGTGCTGCCTCCATGAATATCATTGTCACTGAGGTTTAACATCCCACCGACAGTATTTCAATCAGTATGGGACATCTGTGTATAAGAGATAGATATAGTGCTGCCTCCATGAATATCATTGTCACTGAGGTTTAACATCCCACCGACAGTATTTCAATCAGTATGGGACATCTGTGTATATGAGACAGATATAGTGCTGCCTCCATGCGATATCATGACATAGACAAGTAAGCCTATCTGTTTATATTTTCAAACTTTTTTTGTTCGCATCACACGTTTACAGCAGAAAAGCAATAAAATCGTTAAAAATTCACGGATACTGCTCGCACCCCAGCATAGATAAAAAGAAAATGCAGTTTGGTGAAAAATCAAATTGGCGGATGCTCGTATTAATTATATATAAGAACATTACATAAATCTACATGACTAAATAAATGTGTTTACATGTGTAAAATAAATATTGTATAAGGAATGGTGTGTATAAATGAATAAAAAAATAAATAAATATAAATAATTAAGTACATAAATAAATCAATAAAAAAAAGGAAGGCCAAAAAAGGAAATTACCTAGATGATTTCATTAATGACGGTACATAATTGTTAAATGAATTGATGGTGCCAAAAAAAAATAGATCTACATAAAATGAAGCCATAAATGAAGAAAGAAAAACATAATAATATTGCGGTTGATGATCATGATAGTTGAAAGCAGTTCTAACATTTCGGGACATTGATCGCACAGATAGGTTACAACGCCCGGCAGTTGGTCCGATATTGTTTCTAGTTTGGTACCCTGGTATACGATTTGCGGCATTCAGTGCACGTGTGGCTAATTCGCTCGTGCACGGCCTTGATAAGTCGACTTCAATGTCATAAAAATCTTTGAACATGTCGGGCATTCGTACGCGCTAGTCGCGTCTTTACCGACCTGCATCGTATGCGGAATATCTTTATTTATTTCAGCCCGGGAAATATGAACATTTATCAGTTTATAAATTTTTATTTAATAAATTCATATTAATATATTATTTAAAATATATCAACACGAATTAAGATATATAAAAATACTACGAAACAAAAAAAAAATCAATCAACAAACAAATCAACTTACAAGGTGGGGCGTTGTTTCTCGGCCGATTTAAACCGCCACGACTGCGGGATTCTCCGGGGTCTTGAAATTTTTCAGAAGATCGTCGGCATCTTCCGGGGTCCAATTCGGATGAGTGCCAGGATTCGAGGCGGCGACTTCGTTAGCCACCATTTGCTGAAGGTTATCTTGAAAAACGAGCCATCTTGGATACCCTGGCCGGTGACGAACGATTTAAACTGGTCGTCGGAGACGCCCTGCTCCAGGAAAGCCCTGAATACGTGCTCCATTTAGAGGTTGTCGAGTAAGTTGGTTATCAAAAATCAAGCCAAGTTAACCAATATATGGTATTGCAATTAGAAGGGCTCCTGGTTGGGATAAATGGTTTGAGGTCTGTTTTTGTAAGCACGGGAGGATGCGCGATAATTGTAATAATAAAAGCAACAATAATTAAGAATGATAAATAAACTTGCCATGATATAAAATTTATAATGTAAATTAATTTACCGTGATAAAATAATACCATTTACTTAACTACCGCGATAAAAAATAAAAAGAAATAACAAATATAAAATAAAATAACCGCGATGAAAATGAAACAAATTAATTATCTATCGCGTTAGAAATATAACTTGTCGTAATTAAAAATCAATAAACATAATAATAATTATTATATAAATGAGCTGGACATGTAAAATAAAAAATATAAAAAAGAACAAAAAAACAAAACAAAAAAAAACAAAAAAAACAACAGTCAGAACAGATATTTTATAGTGACTAACACATCGAACATCATCATCAAATATTTGAAATGCGTAATAAATAACTTAACATTATTTGATATTCTTAAATAACATTTTGATAACATTAGGCACTAAGCGTATTAACCATTTTACCTTTTATCGTTCTCTCTCCGCGAAATTATTCTTTTTGTAGAAATCACGGGAATCTGTCGCGGTCTCTAACGAATACTTCGAAATACAATAATAAGAAATATAACTCCGCGATATACGCGTGTGAGTATTTTTGATTACCTCCCTTAGACTGTGCCCTCGACAAGGTTTTCTAACCGATTCATATAATATTTACCTTGCTTTGTACAACCCCTTCAACTTTACCGTCGCTTTGACAGTATTTCAGTCATATAGCGACGTCCAGCTAATTACAGGTGGAGGAAGACCCCGAATGCACGGAGGCATCCGGGTAGAACCACCGACCTACCAGCTGGAAGTCTTCCTCACATGAAATCCGAATGACCCTGCCGGGATTCGAACCCACGCGGTGAGGGGCTGAGTTAGTGTTAAATTCAGCGACTTAACCCTCTCGGCCACGAAGGCTCCCCTTCACGCTGAATATTATTCTCCTGTTGTACCTATTCGACTAGAAATATACAGCTGAACCTGAATTAGCGGCCACCTGCATTTAGCGGTCAACTTTAATATAACTAAATTAACATCTTGTCATATATTTAACCTTCATTGAGCAGCTACCTCTGTTAAGCGATCACTTTCTCTTATTCTTTGTCTGACCGCTTTAGACAGGTTTATAATGTTCGTTGTTTCAAAGTCGACGCGCAAGATGAACGGAACATATTATAGGATGAGAAGAAGAATCAAACGGACAAAGAGAGATTGCCAGAAAGAGGGAAAAAACAAATGTTCTAACATGTATATTTTGTATATTGTAAATAGATTGACATCAATACTCTCTGCTTGATCCACTCGGGCCAAATATTTACTATGTGTAATTCCTTATAACAACATCACCTTCGATTTCAATGATATCTTAATCTCCCTCCGAAATCAACGTTGTGTCTCCTAAGCTGAGGAAATAATTCATTCTCCGAATTAAAATGTGTGTAAATTTATTTATACTGTGAAATCATTAATTTTCGTGGGACACTTATTTTCGTCGATTTTGTGGCGGGTTTAATCCACGAATATTAATCCCCATGAAAACTTGTCTCTTATATAGACCTCAGTTTTCTAGGACACAGATCCACGTATAAATGTACCCACGAAATACCCTTAGGTACATAATCACCGAAATCTAATGTCAACGAAAAAAAAAATGATATAGTAACAATACTGAACGCTTTTAATAATACAAGAAATATCCAAGTACCCCCTTTTCTGACTGTCATTAAAAGCGAAGATTTTCGAATATACTTCGACAATTACTGGAAAATTGAGAAACATTTTGTTTTTGTTTACGCTGATTTACAACGAGAAATACGAGCTGTGTGTAACAATAATATCAAGACTAAGGTAGAAGATCTTGTTTCATGCGCTGTATCTAAGTCGTACGAGTGTAATGTCTATGAAATAATGTTCTACATTGAGTATAACCACGGTAATTCAGATCAGTATATTTGTATTTTATTACATATCCGCTGACACAATATCTTTCTTGAAAAATTTTAAATCTATGATATGCAAATTTTGTTTTAGGCAAGTTTTTTAGTTCCAAGCCAAACCATTATCTGAATTTCGTTAAAACAGGTTTATTACCTCATTTAATTGCTTTGTTTCAAATTTCATATCTCGGTTTGTATGTTGTAGTAGTGGATAAATAAAGAGAAAGTTTTGTAAAAAGAAATAGTTATTTTTAATCATTTATTCCACGAGACTACAGTGAAACCTGTCTTAAGCGGTCAGTCAAGGGAACAACAGGAAGTGGCCTCTTAACAGAGAAGACCACTAAATTAAGATTTAACATATTCCAAAATGCTAGTTTTGTAATATTGAAATTGACCGCCAAATGCAGGTTGGTCGCTTAATAAAAGTGGCCGCTAATACGGGTTAAACTGTAGATTTTTTTTAATAAACGTACTGGACAAAATAAGATTGACTCGAAGGAAAGGTCATACACTTGGGTAAAGAAAGATATTCCTTTCAAATAATGTAGAGTTCTACAATATTACTAAAGTTTGGGCATATTTTACCTTGTTACGCACCGCAGCAGAAACCGGTCTTGATAGACGCATTTTTTTTCATTTCATTTAATCGATCTAACTGGTGGATTGCGAATTTAATTGTAATTAACCGAAGCGATTGATTGATTTAATTTTCGACCGTTAGATGTTACATTTACTTGGTGAACTTTGTACAGATAAATATAATCCGCCCTAGCCCTCTGTTGTTCTTTACAACAATGCTGTATTATATACGGGCGCGGTATGGGACACGTTGAAATGATACATATAAATATATGTTTTTCGAGAATTTCATGTAGATATTCATCTGATAAGATATTCTATCGTTAGGCTACTAATAGCAACACTGGGTTATATAGTATTGTACGATGGGGGCCATTAAGTACGGCCATCTGGGGCTCCCCAGACATTGACACGGTATGCGACCTCAGACGAGAAAACCGTATGTGTTGCGGTAGTATTAATGATAATAAATTGCTTAAATGAATGCACAACTATTAGTATATCTTAACAATAGATTACAGTTAGATTTTTCCACAAACATGATGTTAACAAAGGAGCACATGTCATTGTTTGTGGCCAAACCTATTTTTATTCAAATAGAATAAGGGTCAGGGAACTATCCATTGAATATGCATTGCTTTTTATTTTTATTTATTATTTTATTCTCACGTTATAAACTGTTTAATGTTTTTTGGTTAATATTTTTAGTTGTTTTTTTTTTTACGTTATCCATGCGTGACGTACTTAGTGATGTACAGAATGGCTAAATCTAATGACTTTGTTCCCGAATGTTTGGCAGGTGCACGTTCTAGGATATATAATTATAAAATTAAATACAAGGCTTTACAACATAAGCTACAATGTTCAGTTAAATTTACCTATTTCAAGCATTCTATCGTATCAGCTAATATACTGGGACCGCAGACTGGGCCTGGTGCCGTCAATTAGACATGTCCGATACAGCCATATTTATAGTGTTTGTGTTTGTTGACACTTTCTACATTATGCAGTAATACGTATTATTAAACTGCGGTTTCAATGATTTTTCAAGTAGACGGCATGTATCTAAAAATCTGATTTTTTAAGGCAAGGTCCGTTAACCAAGTTTTGAAACCCGGGTGCCTGGATAGCGTAGTGGTAACGCACTTCACTTTTCACCAGTGCGTCCCGGGGTCGCCCGTCCAGACACGTGGGTTTTCACCAGTGCGTCCCGGGGTCGCCCGTCCAGACACATGGGTTTTCACCAGTGCGTCCCGAGGTCGCCCGTCCAGACACGTGGGTTTTCACCAGTGCGTCCCGGGGTCGCCCGTCCAGACACGTGGGTTTTCACCAGTGCGTCCCGGGGTCGCCCGTCCAGACACGTGGGTTTTCACCGGGCGTCCCGGGGTCGCCCGTCCAGACACGTGGGTTTTCACCAGTGCGTCCCGGGGTCGCCCGTCCAGACACGTGGGTTTTCACCAGTGCGTCCCGGGGTCGCCCGTCCAGACACGTGGGTTTTCACCAGTGCGTCCCGGGGTCGCCCGTCCAAACACGTGGGTTTTCACCAGTGCGTCCCGGGGTCGCCCGTCCAGACACGTGGGTTTTCACCAGTGCGTCCCGGGGTCGCCCGTCCAGACACGTGGGTTTTCACCAGTGCGTCCCGGGGTCGCCCGTCCAGACACGTGGGTTTTCACCAGTGCGTCCCCCCAACCCACCCAACATCCGGGCAATCGATAATGATTTATTTAGGTTGTAAGAACCTTGTTTCATGTAAAATAAAGATTAAGTTTAAATAAGGTTGCTTGCAGGGTCCGTTTATCAAGTTTTAAAACCCGTGGCCTAAGAGTTTAAGAAGTTATCAGATACCCATTGAACGTGTCGAATTCTTTTTCAACAACAATAGAAGAGTTGCATATTTTAATTATTATCATTTTTTTACCAGTTGACACAAGTAATTGATTCATACTTTTTTTCTTTACAATAATAACGGTGGTTGCTCCCTTTTTCGATTATGCGGCTCCGTGACCAAATTTAATACCAAATATCAACTTCAATAGCAAAAGAAATAGTAAAGGGTAAGGAAAGGGTTACATTACATGCATATTGTCTTAGCTTGGTATCAAAACGTTTGCCAAATTATGCATTGTCGATATCATTTGACGGATACGTTGTTTTCAATGTCAATGTGGTTTAAAAATTAACGACACTTAAAAAAATGTCAAACTCAGCATAAAGCCATATTTCCGTAGAACATTTTACACGCAACGACTATAATGTCAATCAATTCAATTTTCTACAGAGATTTAAAGAGAGAATGTAGTAGAACATCTACTTATTTTCCACCACGATTATGATAATTCCAGTACATATAACTAGGATTGAGGATGATAATTACCTTAATCATGATCGAAGCGGGATATGCAAGCAGGTTCTCATACATGTATTTACCAAATTTCGCATGCCAGTGGCGGATTCAAGGTGGCGGGGCGCAAGCGGCGCGCGCCCCCTCTAAAATCCCCGACCGTGCATTAATGTAGACATACAACCCCCCAAAACTCACAAAACTGCACTATTTTACAGCTTTAAATTTAAAAAACAACATCGCACGGAAATTCCCCAGGAACCCTAGTCCAACCGGAATTATACCCTTATCACGGCCCTTGCAAAGCGGCAAGCCTTACGGGCCTCGGCATAACACCAGCCGGTCTCCGAGCGGCTGTCGTCCGGTTTTAGATTTATTGACATTTTTTTAACATGGTTTTGATCCGGCGCCTGGCCGAACGCCGGAAGTGCATCGCCCGAACACCGGCCGATTAGTTTACGATGCCTTCCCGAAGAGAGGCGCCGGGACTGGTTTGGTATGATTATGTAATTTCCTGTTTGTGGTCAATCGGGGGTAATAAAAGGGTTACACGGGTTGGCTGATCCGGGTGTGTGTGTCGGAGAGATGCCGAATTGGTGGTGACTAATTGATGGGTATGATTTATGGCCCTGGGTGTGACATATTGTCAAGCCAATCACTTTGAGATGTGAGCAGGAATAATAACAAAGATTAAGTCCTCTTACAGACGGTCGATTCGGCAAGTTTCATTCAAGATACTGTAAAGGGAATTATCATCGCAAATATATAAGATATAGCACAGACATTGGCAGGTTGGTCAATATGTCTATTGATATAGGTAGGTTCTGTCCTTCCATTATTATTCAAATCAAATCTATTTTACAAGTTATGTCTTTTTTGGGTATAGAAAAAAATGTAAATGTGATTCTGATTATCTGAAAATGTCATAGTATACTCAAAACTTGATTTATTGACGAATGAATAGTTATGGGCTTACGATATTTTTTTTAATGGAATTATGATATAAAGGAAGACAGGAATAAATGCTTGAAAGAAAGGTAAGTACTACTTATTCCATATTTTCATTTCTTCCTGTGTTTCAACGGGTAAAAGGTATGGTTTAAACTTTATTGCTTCCTTTTCGTAATGTGCATTACAGTTCATAAATGTTCGGGAAGGAGAGAATTAAAAAAAAAAAACGTGGTTGCACTACTAACACCAAAATATAGGAATACGACATGTCATAGTGGTAAAAACGTATTCAAATTATGAAGAGTTTAACTTCTATTCACTTGAAAACTTCTGTTTATCTCTGAATTTAACTTTTTATTTCACAGTCTATATGATTTGCGAAATCACATATATATCTTTTTTTTTCGTCCAATTCGCGGATAAATTTCACAGAAACAACTCGATAAAACATTTAACTTTATATTAGACAGAAAACAAATATGACATGTTTGATTAAATCGTTTTAAATATGATTAATGATTACATACATTTATATGAAATTAAGAAGGCAAATGACACTTGGTCTATCGATGACGTCATAGGGTCACGTGAGCCTTAAATGTAAATACTGCTCAGCAGCTAACAAAATCGGCATTTAACATACTTTCAGAGATTTTTTTCCCAAATTTTTTGTTAGTGGTTTTCCTTTTGTAAATTGACAAAATAGGAAAAGTTTTAGAAAAAGTAAAATTTTCTTTGCGGTTCACCTTTAAGTCCGACTTAAAATCAATCCGGCGACTTCCCGATGTCAAAATAAAGTCCGGCATCGGGCCGGTGCCCGGCCGACAGTGGGTGAAAAGACATTTGGAAATAGGACGTCAATTGTGTCCTCGGCATTAACAGGACATGCGCAATTCATCAACTAGTGAGGTATTATAGTTCTCGCGAAAAGTCAAATAGTATTTACATTTTTTTCAGGGGCAAGTAACTCACATAAATAGTTTCATTTTTTTTTGTAGTCTGGTTCCCGGTCGTCCTCAAGATTACATATTGTCCAATTCGACATTACGAAATAACGCTATAAACGAGAGCGAGATTTCACGCGTGATTTGCAGGTCAGGGGGGTCAAGTCATATCCTGTTAGTAAACAAACCAGCGTAGCAACACGAAAATAATCTACTTTTTAGACTGTGGATCAGTGAGTAAAAAAAAAAAAAAAAACAATTGTGAAATTAATTCGTGAAATAAGGGCGTGAAGAATAAAGCCTGCAAATGAATGTGAATTTATTTGTGATTTCATAGACAGATCATCGATGGGATGGGAAAGAATGATTTTTGTTGCGCAGAAGGTTGCAGTCATGAGCGCTCGAAAGGAGCAAAATGTGCCTTTTACGAAATTCCAGATGATGAACAATTACGAAAACAGTGGTTAAGCAAAATCTCGAGGGTAGTTAAGGTACATGTTAATGGACGTATTGTTACAAAACCCTGGAAGCCCAGCAAATCTTCAAAATTATGCGGGTGCCATTTTGACAATCCTCCTCCTCCCAAATCACGTAAAAAGATATGCATAGTCCCAAGAATATTCTCACACAGAGTCACTAAAAAACACACCAAGGCCTGCTCGAGAAAGAAAACCAATTGAATCCCCACAAACCTTGAAATCAAAGAAGTCTATACTTCCAGAGATTACTCAAACACAGCAAGTAAGTGTTTAATTTATTTGTGTGTGTGTGTGTGTGTACTGAGAATTCAAGGCATAGTTCTAGTTCAAATCTTTAATTATAACCTGATTTATGTAAATAATATTGAAAATATCAGTAGCCAATGATATTTAGGCAGTCCCATGAGTTCAGTTGTCTGTCATTAAAATAGCTTAAGAAATACTTTGCTGTTGAATGCATATTATTAAAAAACCAAATTTGTGGTTTGAACTACACTGATTTGTGAATCAGTATGAAAGTTTCACAAATAGCTGAAATTATAATCTTTAATCTTCAAAATATGTTCTGATACAATGTTTAGCTGTGTTTAAACTTAATAATTAGAACATAAGAATGAGGAATAATCCATGCTCCTGTGACAAGTATGAAATATTCCAGACAAAACTACATTTATACTATTGAAACATTCATCACTATTGATTGCAAATGAATTGAATGTATACATTTTCATTAAGGTATCTTGAATTTTCACCAACAGTAATTTGTATTACAGGTTTTGGATTCTGAATGTCTCTTCTCATGTCCAGCTGAAGATGTTGTTGCGGAGCTGTGTACTGTTCCTGATAATGATGATAATCATGCTGAGGTACATCTTATTTACATTAAAGTATCCCTAGCATACCAAGTTAGGACAGATTCATTTAACTAGGGAAAATATCACTGTTTTAATTAAGTTACACATTTCATTATTGACATTGTCAGAACCACATCAATAAAACTTATGGATTACTCCAACAATAACTTATCAACTACTATAACTGGGTTTTACATCAAGACATATTAACTCCTGTGTCCTTGGGTCTAATAAAAAGTATGTTTTTCATACATTGCTTTGTTATACTGGGTGCAATAGCCATTCAGTTTTGCATGTTTCAAAGTTGATATTTAAACTGTTACCTGTTATTACATTCTTTGTTATACAAATTACAACTATTTTCTCTGTATTCAAAATGATACTTTCATTGTCAAGGGATCCAGCAAGTCATTTTATGAGTAATCCTGTGTCTGGAAGAAATTGCCATTATCATTGAATGGTAATACTTTTCTCATTCCATTTCAGCTTCCAATGCATGATCATGACTACATACAGACGAATGAAGACATGGAGGCTCATCAATTAACATCAAAGTGTCCTGATCTCATTCAGTACATAAAGGACAGTGAAAAAAGTAAGAAAGAATCAGAGGAATTAAACACATTGAAAGACAGTGGCAGAATTCTTAGTTATGCATTCTTAAAAAGAAATCCGAAACTTTTCCTTTACTATACGGGTCTCAGTGGTGATGTGTTTGATGCATTGTTTCTGTATCTCAAAGACAAGGCCCAAGTCATGAAATATCCATATGGTGCTAAAATAAATTTATTCAAACATCATGTTGATTCAAGCAAGAAGAAACCAGGGCGGAAAAGAACTTATTCTTTAGAGGAAGAAATGTTTTTCACTCTAGTGAAATTAAGACTTGGATTGCAAACTCTTGATTGTGCTGTTAGATTTGGCATGTCACCATCCACTTTCAGCAGTATTTCAACTGCATGGATCACACTGATAACCACTGAACTGGAAAAAATATGCAAGATGCCCCCAACCACTGAAACAGAGCAAACTG
This sequence comes from Solen grandis, assembly GCA_021229015.1. Classification (NCBI taxonomy): domain Eukaryota; kingdom Metazoa; phylum Mollusca; class Bivalvia; order Adapedonta; family Solenidae; genus Solen; species Solen grandis. The sequence goes on along the minus strand of JAIFHC010000246.1, from coordinate 3,981 downwards.
AACAAGCAAAGTGCTTTGAAGAATTTTCAAATGTTCGAATTGTGGTCGACTGTACAGAACTATTCTCAGAAACACCTTCTTCTGTGGAAGCGCACAAACAGTTTCATTCAAACTACAAACACCACACAACAGTGAAGTTCTTGGTAGGCATGAACAATAACTTAGATATCTGAAATGTTTGGTGGTCGTTCTTCTGACAAGTATATTACAAATGAATCAGTGGACATGCTCAATGAATTAAATCCAGGAGAGAAAGTCATGGCTGACAGAGGCTTCACTATTCAGAATGATCTTCCCGAAGGTGTTCAATTAATAATTCCTTCTTTCAAAAACACAAGGACAAATCACAGTTTTCTAAGAGAGAATTGCAACAAAACAAGAAAATCTCTGAGGCACGTGTGCACATTGAAAGAGCAATACGTAGAATCAAACAATTTCAGATTCTTGCTATGGAGATGAAACTAACACAGAAAGATGTCTATGAAAATATTTTTAAAGCATGCGCTTATCTTGTAAATTTCCAAGATCCTTTCCTCAAAACAGAAAATGATTGCCAGTGAGTCTGTGGTGATAAACCATTTCCCTCATTGAGGACACCATGAAAAGATTTATGCGAGCAGCATAAAATCAGATCAGCCTTTATGTGTGGTTTTCTGTAGGTCAGGTTTTATATGGTACCTACTGAGGGTGTCAAAAAGTGTCTATGTGAGGGGAAAAGGGTGATATGAAAGTAAGTTGAAGATCATGGAAATATGCTTTTAAGTTATTTCAGTTTACCAAGCATCTAGTCTCTTCAAGTATTTACATAATCTTGTACAAAGAGAATCATATTTAAAGTGTGTGTGTATTAAAATTATTTGCTATATATTTTAACAAGACATAATCATTCCATCATTGTTATTCTTTAGAATATTTTAATGTACACCAAAATAAAGTTTGCTCGGTGTCAAGGCCAAGTCATATAGAATTGAACTAACCTTTGTATATACCATGTCAACCACTGGCTGTTTTACCAGTTCAGTTTTCCTGATAAGATAAAGATAAGTTTGAAAGTTCATTTTTCATGTGAGGAATTCTGCCAGTCTTGAAAAAACACATTGATAAAGAAGAAATGATTGTTATTTTAAATCTTTTATTTTCATGTTGCATAAAAAGTTTAGTATGTTATAACTGACATACAGACAAATTGTGATAATTACATAGAAAAGCAACAACAAGAAAGAAATATAACTATTATAAACTAAAGTATTTGTATAATTTAAGACAAAACTATAAAGTAATGCAAGTCATTTTTTTGCATTTGTTAATGTTGTTTTCTTGATCTGTATTTTTTTTTACTGAACTATGTGGCTTTTTTCCTGACAAAAAATCAGTATCATATTTGAAGTATATCTACCAGCAGAGTTGATCCAGTAATAGTGGGCCCATTCAATTTTCACAATCAAATTGCATTTAACAATCAAAAGTAATAAAACAAAATAACATTTTTTATGTGCCTACAGTTCACCAAAATTGAGTGACCACCTCTGTGAAGATGCCAAATGCTCTAAATCTATTTATATTTGAGTGATTTTGATGTCACTCAGATTACTTGTAAAAGTGAAATTGTACACTCAAGTTATAGTAAATCTACATAACAATATCACAGTTTCTGACACATGGCGCACAGTACCAAGCTGGTTCCTCATCAAAGAGTTCTGGATCTGGGGCGTAATGAACACATCTCCAGTGAAACCATTGCTTACATCCACATTGACACTCACACTGGATGCTTGCATCATGATCATCCGACACATGATTAGGTAACAACTGACCACATTTTCCACACGGGTACATGTCTGTAACTTCACTGAGGACTTTTTGTACATTTCGTCTGTCTGTAAGGATGCTTTGCTGTCTTCCCCTAACACTAATAACTAGAGCTGGAAAAACATAATCATGGTGGAACTTGTCAAGTTTAACAGCTAAAGTTTCCCAATACTTTTCATCAAATTGGACATTTACAATGACAATTTTTCTGCCATCAAATACCACTAAGTCACACTGTCTAATTCCTGTCACACCCATTTGTCCTTGAATTTGCGCAAAGTAACTGTTTCCACTCTTCTTAAGTGTGATATTGTCACCAACTACTTGCAAAAAATCCAAAGACTCAATTGATCTTGTCGGATCAAGCTGAGTATAGGTGCATTTTACCTCTAAAAGCCTCTGTCCATGGCAGTCACAAGACACAATTCTGTCCGGAAATGCTCCCAGAAAAGGGAACTTCTCCTGATTTTTCAACCTTGAAGTTATTGTGATTTGTTGTCTCACTCTCCAGGTACACACCCACAGCACGTGGTTCCTGCTGTTGACCATACCTGGTAGCGCTGTTACCTTTAAAATTCACACCTCTTACAAGACTGTCCACAAGTGTTTCTGTTGAAGATGTCTCCCCTTTTATCTGAATTACATTAACATGGCTATCAACCTGTTGAAATCTGGAGGCTGTGATAAGTCCTTTCCTGTATCTAAACCAGTTAGTTGTGTTAGATTGTTCCTTTGTTATTTCTTCAATTTTTTTGCACTCCTCAAAAGAATATGTAACAGATTTTCTGGTTGTTTGGTCACTTATTTCCACCTTGATTTTTTCGGACAGAGTTGTAGGATTTGCACTTGTTTTTACTTCACAGACTTTAGCTGGGATGATTGATGGGTCGTCTTCATTTAATGTATTTGGTAAATGAACTGCACCCCTACCGCTTGCATGAGATTTTGTTGTCTTCCTGTGTTTTGAAACAATCGCAGGTGCTACAGCTTTAACCCATGGGAGGTTTGGATTTATAATGCCAAGGGTATGATGAAGTAATGTCAGTCTATTCAAATCAACTTCTTGTTTTTCAGCAGGCAGGGGATTGTAATTGGCTGCACTGAATTTTTTTGTTCTAGTTTCCTTGCCGGGCACATTTTTCTTCACCTTGACATTACTCAGTTGTGTGGGAGCCACTGATGGTCCTCTCGGCACACTCCATTTACATAGTAATTCAGTAGTTGAGGGTCCATCTGGCAATTCTTTAAAACCTCTACTTACAAAGTCCTCAACTCCAAACATTAGCCCAGCTATATGGGTACATGCCTCTTCAAGGCCAGCAACACACGTACATGAACCTCCAACAGGACTACCACTTTCCTTGAATACCACCACAACATCATACTGTGTCCCACTTGTGTCACCTGATGGATTTGCCAGACATTTTACAGCACAGTAACCATCTATGTCTTTGAGTTCATTAAACTGAAAACCACTTATGTGACGAGACTCCCACAAATCAAATGCCCTAGTAGCCCTGTATGTCTTTAGATTTGTAGGTGTATACTTCTCACTTAGATCAGGGCAGGCACTATCATGAGCTGCAAGAAGGTAGTTCTTAATGGATACAATGTCTATGTCAGGTACCTTTCGCATGTTACTGGTCCAACCAAGTTTCAGTTCTTTTATTTCAGAAAGTGTCTGCAGAAATGGGTCCTGGTCGTTGTCATCCCCAGTTGTTTTGATGTTGAGGTAATTTGCTATGGTCGTCAGTTTGTGGTTCCGTTTCTGCTTGACAGGCAGATCTAGCATGCGCAGTAGGTTGCTCAACTCAGAATTAGGCAGCTGTGTCAGTTCCCGGAACGTCTTTGGCAGATCACCAGAACACTGAAACAAAAATTAAATAAATATTATTTATATCATCAGTATTTATCAAAATACATTTTTGTTATTGATTTCATTTGCAAGATACTTAAATAGTGAAAATTCTTTCTGTGTGTGTTTGCTTTGTGTTTACCATTGCTGTGACAGTATTTCAGTCATATAGCAATGTCCAGCTAATTACAGGTGGAGGAAACCTTGAATTCACAGAGGCACCCGGGTAAACCACCAACCTTCTGCAAGCCAGCTTCTTCACATGAAAATCAGAATGACCCTGCTGGGACTCGAACCCATGCGATGAGGGGCTAAGT